>JAQZBX010001589.1:0-52858 GCA_029593785.1 Cabassous unicinctus
ATGTGCCACACTAATGAAGGATGTTTATGTGGGAGGTTGTGGGAGGTGTGGGAGGTGGTGTGTATGGGAATCCCTATATTTTTTGTGTAACATTTATGTAATCTAAGTATCTTTAAAAAAAAAATTATTAAAAAAAAAAAAGAAAAAGAAAGAAATGCTCTCCTGGTTGCTGTTGCAAATTTAAACTGCTTTAAACTACCCATTTCTGATCTATTAATGATACATAGTAGTTCTTACTACTTGCTTTTTAAGATGAGGAAATTTTCACTACCACCCTTCCCTCCACCCTCCTACCCTCTTCCTCAATATCAGCAAGGCAATTATTTTTACATTATCAGGGTTTTGGTAATAGTCATGTTCTTGTCTGATTAAATGCTGACATGGATCATTAGTGGAGTCTAACAACAACAAAAACTTTAAAATTATTTTAACATTGTTAATAGTGTTCACTGCAGAACCATATAGAGTATAATTTATTTCCTACTCTGTAGGTCCAACGTCATATTCCCTGTGCTTTCAATAGCAAATGCGTTCTGCTTAGTTTTCTAAACACCACTTACCTTTATCATATTCTCAGGTTTTCCCAAGGTTCAACCCATATTATTTAGACCACTTCTTTGCCCCCTTCTCCCCAGAAAGCTGCCTCCCAGTCCTCTTCAGTCTGGCTCTCTGGACTCCCTCCCTAACTGACCACCTAGGGTGTCCCTTTATTACCACCCTGGGTTGGATCCAGTATTGCCTCTATCCCATGCCATTGTTTTCCTACTGTATTTCCTTGTTCTGCTAAAGGTCATTCTCAAGTAACGTCAAAGAAAGGGTAGGTAGATTTTGTATATCTGAGAATGACTTTATTCTGCCCTCATATTTAATTAGTAGTTTGGCTGGGTATAGAATACTAAACAAAACAATTTCCCTGACAATATTTTCAAGGCATTGCTTTACTGTCATTTGATAATCTGTTTTGTCAATGAGAAGTCTAATATTGCCTGATTTTTGCTCCTTCGAAAGTTATCTGCCTTTTCCCTCATGGTACTGTATAGAGCTTCCTTTTTCATTACTGTGTTTTTCATCTTTAAAAATTAGTAATAGTTTGATATTGGAATGACCCTCTATATCTCGTAGCTTCTCCGTCTGTATTTCTTGTCTCTGTCTTCTGACTTACATTCTGGAAGTTTGCCTCAATTGATTTCCCAAGACTTCATTTTTATTTTGCAAATTACAGTTTTATTATCCCAAAGCTCTTCCTTATTTTCTGATTCTGTTCCCCCCAAATATAGCTGAGAGTACTGTCAAAAGTCATTAAATTTAAAATGTTTGCATTGTATTGCCTGTAAATTATATCTCAATAAAAATTGATTTTATAGATGGAACCCTTCCACTTATCTCAAGTTCCAATGTTAATCTCTCTCACTCTTCTTTCTCATACTCATGAAGCATTTTTCTCCATTATCTCCTCGCTTCTACCTTTGTCAATCTTGAACTGATTCTCCCCCTCTTGTAATAAACAATCTTTTAGGACATGAATCAGATCATGTTAAACGTCCCACTGTACACAGAATAGAGTCTATACCCTTTAACACGGATCAAAAGGATCCTATTGTGTGCCTTTCCCCCTGACTCATTTCATGAATTAGCTCTTTCAGTCACAAAGTTTTAATAATAAAAGGTTTTTCAAATTGCCAAGCTTGCTTGCCTTAGGACTTTCTGTTGCTACTGTCTGGAACTTCTCTCTGGCTCTCTGCACACGTGGCTCCTTCTCATCATTTCAATCTCATCTTAAATCCTGCCTCTTCAGAGAAGCCTTACCTGAACACCTTATGTACAGCACAACTCCTTTACCACTGTTTTCACATTTTCACCGTAGTGTTCAGTACTAGGAAAACAGTCTCGTTTTGTTTTCTGTCTTCCCTCAGCAGAAGAAAACTCCACGATTGTTAGGGTTTTCTTTATTTGCAAACATCTAATATTCTGTAACTTGCTCATGTTACAAATGAGCCCGCATACCAATATCATTTACATTCATCAATGGATCATAAAGTCTTGATCTTGTAAAAAGCCCAGAAAGCATGCGGATAGGAGTTAGAAAGCGCTTGGGGGCAATGCTGAGGCTTCACTTGTTTTGTGATCTGTGGTACGTTAGCCTCTGGGCCTCTGCTGTCTCATTGGTAAAAGGAAGATTATAATATTTGCTACAGAAGAAATCATTGAAAGAAGTGAGATGCCTAGTGTCCCCGAGTAGAAAAATAGCAGGTGCTCACTAAACCTAAATCATCTTTCCTATCTTCACGTAGTCTTTTTACCAAAGTATGGATGGAACACTTATCCGCCAGGCCCTCGGCAGTTGCCTCCGCGAGTGCCTCTGGTGAAGGCAGCCTAACAACCCTCCAAGACAAGCCACTCCATTTTGAGTCAACACTAACGTAAGCATGTTTATGTTAAAGGGAAGCGTGCCCTCCATTTCATTCGCAGATCCTTCCACAGGGCGAGATTGTGAAAGTGCTTTCTCTCTTCAAAGCCTTCTTCGCCCGGTCTGAAATACCCGCAGCTGTAATAAGCATTCCCCATACACTAAAGCTTCTATCTTCTGCATGAATTCCTGTGTGTCGTTTTTCCATGCAGTGCTTACTGCCTAGACACTCTGCAGAATTCCCCAAGTGTTTTCACACCAGGGATACTGAAGCCAGGCTGTCGTCCTCTGAATTTATTTCACTCGTCAACACATTCACTTTTAATTTTTTAAGTGGCATCTTATGAGGACTCATATTAAGGCTCTGAAATCTTTCCACATATGTTTCTGTTAAATAATATCATCCTAATATTGTACTTTTTGCAAATGACTTTTTGTACCTTAACTCAAACTTTACATTTATCTTTAATACATTTCAGGCAAAAAGATTTGACCTGTTTCTATTTCATTTAGATTTTATTATTTTAAATGGGCAAAGAGTTTAATAATAGAGAACAGTCTCAACTTCTCCCCCAGAATTTGAGTAATGTTGAATGCTAACCATTATGTAATGCATGTTTGCCTTCATTCCCACTCATTAGAAATGAAGTTTTGAAAATATTGACATCTGTGCTTTATGAGTGTGTACTTTTACCATCTGGTGGATGTTATTTCCTTGTGGAATAAAAGAATTACATAGTATTCTAGGAAGGCAAGTTTGGCACACAAAGCCATAAATATAGAACAAAATGAAAGGAACAAATTGCTCAGTTAATTCCAAATCTGTATTTATTAAAAATCAAGTAATAAATGTAAACATCTGGAATGAGTAATCACTGGAACAAATTTAAATTCTATTCTTAAATACATCCTTACTTTGTTTTCATTAAAATTGATGTTTTAATGTTATAGGCTTTGTGTATTTTATGCTCATATTTTAAATTGAGTATTCATTTATCAGAATTATTCCAGATATCTTTAGATTCCAAGCAAATTATTTTCATCCAGTATCTTGTAGAACAGCAATTACCCTAAGGTGTGTGATAACTGCCTGTTAAGCATAGAAGCATCATGTTAGTTTTTAGCTGAATGAAAATTTGTAATGGTAGTAGGTGTCCCCAGAGATTGAACTTGACTTCATAACATTCGTTTGTGGTTTTCCTTTATGCACACCCAAAGAAGTCTTCTATAAGGCTTGTGAAATATATTCACCTAAAACGTATTTGGAAAACTATTTTAAAGCATGAGAGTGTGTGTGTGTGAGGGCACCTGCAGCTTTTGCACACCTATCCTGCCCTCCCTCAGTTTCCGGTACGACAGCTTGATTTTCTGTATGGTAAAGCTCTTCTCCCTCACTTTAAATCCATATTTCCTTGGGACCAACCCCATTCCATATCTCCTAAAGTAGAAAAGTGATTCACGACTTGCCAAGGAACTTATCCCATCCCTTTAGTCATCATATATATGGAATGAATATTTGACTTAAGTTCAAACAATGGATGCTATCCCCATGACTTTTGCAGGAACAATAGAGAAAAAAGACCAGGTAGGATATACAGATAGAACTGTTGGAGACTCTGTGAGTCAGCCAAAGAGGTGCTAATGCACGGTACCAGAAATCTGTTGGTTTTTATAAAGGGTCTTTATTTGGGGTAAAAGCTTACATTACAAGGCCCTGAAGAGTCCAACTCAAGGTACCATAAGAGGTACTTTCTCACCAAATCTGTTGCCACATATTGAAGCAAGATGGTTGCCAATCTCTGCGAGGGTTCAGCCTTCCTCTTCCTCTTAAGGCTCGGTGGGCCCAGCTTCTTCCAATCTCAGCTGTAGGGCAGCGGCTCGTTTCTTTCCAGACCTTCTCAGCTGCAAACTATCACGCAAATGGCTCAGCTCTCCCCAGGGCTTCAGCTTTTTGTGCCTTCTCTTTCTGTCAAGTGGCAGAACTGAAATGACCAAATTCACTCCTTTTCTGAGCCTATGGAGCTTTCTTTCTTCCTGTGCCTTCTTCTGTGTGTTTTCTTAAGTGAGTGTCCATTTAAAAAGCCCACCAAGGGGGTGGGGACTCAACCCTGAGTTACACCCTACTGACATAGTCCAATCAAAGCCCTAAATTTAACATAATTTAATCAAAGACATCTCAGCTGAATCTAATACAATCAAAGCGGATCATACCCAGAGGAACAGACCAGTTTACAAACATAATCTCTCTTTTTGGAATTCATAAATAATCTCAAACTGCCACAGAGACCATCTTTGAAATTACTTGGAAATAAATAACTTTGTAATGAAATACCACATACAGAAAAATAGAGCTGAGAGTAGAGACACACATCTGAAAATATCTCATCATTTGTATCCTCCTCTGCCTGCTTATCTACCTCTAGACTCTTCAGTTATGTCAACTAATAAAGGTCCCTTTTCCATTAAACCATTTTTAAATTGGCATTTTGCCCATTTGCAATGGAAAGATCTTTATTAAAACACGTTGCAAGTCCTCAGTCCCTCCCACAGTTTGTCTCCAAGCCCTAGCCACACATTGGACAAACATTTCTAGGACAAACAACTAGAGAATCACAATATTTATATTTACCACTGCCACCACCCCAAAATAGTTAGAAGATCTCAAGATAGATGGTGATTTAATTACTTTTAATTAATTACAACAGTAATTAGGAAAAACTATAGTCCTTATAAGAAGAGACAATATAAGCACTCCATAAATGAATTTTTCCACTAGAGCAACGAACTGTGGCTCATGGACCAAATCTACCACCTGTTTTTGTAAACTATTTTATTGGCTTGGCTGCTTTTGCACTATAATGGCTGTTCTGAGCAGTAGAAACAGAGACCATAAGACTCCTAAAATATTTACAATCTGGACCTTACAAAAAAGGTTGGTAGACCCTGGTACTAGTATATCCCAAGTTCTGCACTATAAAAGTGGCCAAATATGGCCCTTATGATCCCATAAGTGGTACTTGCCTGATCTGTGGAGAAGGGAGGCAGAGGCTGGATAACTCTTCACCTGTCTGTTTATTCTTCCACATCACAATTAGAGGCTATTTCCCAGCCTCCCTTGCAGTTAGATGTGTCCATGTGGCTGAGTTCTGGTGAGGAAATACGAGAACTATTGTGCACCACGTCAAGGCTCAGCCCATAAAACCCTCTGACTTGCGGAGCTCCCTTTCCACCAGCTTGGTGCAGGTGAGGGCAATAAACTTGAAAGCCCCCTGGTGACCTAGGCACGGTTAGAAGATGGAAGGAGCCCATGTTCCTACATCCCCTCTTGCAGGAGAGCTACCCAGAGGAGGAACCACCACTTCTCATCCTTAAGCTATTATACATTTTTGGATTTCTTGACAATTAGTGTCACCTCAACTAATTCAGAGAATAACAGAATATTCAAGTTAAAAAAAAAAACAAACCTCTCCTGGTCACTTTTGCTTTACTGCTATGCTATCTACAAGAGTAAAGAAAAGTCCAGGAGATATATCCATGTACTTACACCACGCACACACACACACATATATATGCATATAATGTTCTAATATTTACCTCGAACTGAAGAGTAAGGCACAGCCAAGTAAGATTTACCTTTGCATTTGTTAAAAATGTAAATCTCAACTAAAATTAATTTTAATTCTCTTTCTGTTTATACTTGGCAAGCCATTGGGCATTACAAACCTTACAGGCATAATGGAAAGTTAAATCTACATCAATAAATAAACAAACAAGTAAATAAATAAAATTTAAACTGAAAACACATCTATGGCTCCTCGTTCCTCTGTGATGCTCGTACTTACTTTGTGAATTAGCCACTCTTTCATCTTTATTTTATTATTAAACAACAATGCCAACAACAAACCTTTGCAATTAAAAAATAGAAATAAATGTAAGAAAATTTAACTGCCCTCTTCCCCATTTTCTTCTCCAGATGATTTGTTTTGTGTGCAGCCAGGTTTGGAAGCCACGTGTCCGGTCTTTAATATAAAGCCATGAGGCTCTATATGTACGAAAGTTTCTCTCTAGGAAACTTTGCCCTCTAGCCATCACATATTTGTAGCTGAAACATGATAATAGGTCCACGAATGTTCAACAGCTGAAACAATGGTCAGATATCTGCATTTGTGTTTCAATAATTACATCAAAATAAGCTAACCATAAAGCTAAAGGGATTGAAAATGTTTGCTATTATTTCTGGATATAAAGGAGCAACATGAATATTCTTTAGACAGTTGAATCCAGGTCATTAAATAGCCCAGAGTCTGAAACTAGTCTGAAATTGTGTTTTTATGGCATCCAAATCTGTCATATAAACATTCAGTGCCAGCCATTCAAATGGTTTTTATGAACCCCAAAAGAACAAAAAACAAAAAAAAAGCTAATTTACCTAAAGCTAGTTTGAAATTATATGTATGGTTATAAAAACCTAGCACTTCCCACATCCTTCATATGGGTGGGTAAAGAAAACCTAAAAATAACTTTCTCGTGATAAAAAGGTATTGAGAAACTTGAATCACTGAGAGTTTTTAGCCCAGGACTGAATTCATCTGGATTGCGTGCTTTTGCCAGTAAATCTATCTGTGGTTGCAAAAATACATCATGACTTTAGAACTCTTTTATTTACAGAACATAAAACAGACATAAATGAATTCATGAATTGGCCATGAAGGACTGTGCGTGGGTGTTTCCCTCTGTGGCTCTTACATGTTCTCTGCTTATGGGGATCTGGCAAAAAAGGGCCACTGAAAGCAGTATCTCAAAAATATCACATTGATACTTCTCTTGGGTAATTTTCTCCTTCTATGACCCAAGGGGAGAAAAAACTAATATCATCTCCAGAAATTGAGTCCACAGGCCACAGAGCTCAGAGTTTAGCATCCATATTAATTTTCAGAAATCTTCCCCAAAGACTCTGATCCTGTAGGCACTTTAACAAGTACACTAAAATGATTCTGAAATAGGAGGTAGAAGCACCACCTTTGGAGAAACCACTGCTTTCACTGCTTTCCCTGCTTTCACTGTGATGCATTTTCCTAACTTGTATCAGTTAGCTTTTGCTGTGTAACAACCAAACAAAAAACCTCAGTGGCATAAAACAACAAGCATTTCTTATGTTTATCATAAGTTCTGCTTATCAAGGCTGGGCTTTCTCATACGTCTGCTGGTCTGCTCTCCAGGCTGGCCTTGGCTGGGATGACTGGGACACTTCTCACCTTCCATCAGACTAGCTCAGACATGTCACCATGGTGCCAGGAGAGATGCAGAAGAGCAAGTGGGAACATTCTGGGGCTACAAAAGTCTAGGCTCTCTACCTACTTTACCAGCCAAAGCAAGCCACATAGCCAAACTCAGAGTTAAACAGCAGAAAACTATTTTCTATACCTCTAGTGGGAGGAACTGCAGAGAAACCTATCAAAGGGCATGGAAACCAGGAGAGGTGAACAATTAAGGCCATCACTGCAATAGATCCTTACGAAAAGCAAGTACTCTGGACAGAAAATCAGCACTGTACCAGGAATTTTATTTGGGAAACATGATTTGTGGATATGCTGATTCAAGGGCAGATCTAGAACTTACACCCAACGAAATGTAGAAATGTACTATATTTCTTTCAACATAGTTATCTAAAGCCCAGTATGTCTTTTCTTCTCCCTTATTGTGAAGATGTATAAATAGCTATGCATGCTAACGTTGAGCATAAATACAACCTTGAGATTTTATTAACCTGATATAGTCTTATCTACCAGATATATTTAATTTAATGAAACTTTTGTTAGCTGGCCAAGGAATCCAACCAAATAAATAAAATATAGTTTCATATGTATTTTAAGGGCCCCAAACAATAGTTAAGAACATTTTTTAAAAATCCATTTTAAAATTAGCAACTGCTTACTCAGAAAACCATCTTGATTAAGATTTCACATTTTAGAATGCATGATACTCTGGATATTCTGGGATGATATGTGCTTAAACTAAAGCTGTGATAAAATACATTTTTGTGTGTTTGACAACATACTTTTTCAAAGCAGTATTTAAAATGCTCACAACACACTGTTTTTTAAACTTTTTCCTTGAATTATTTCCATTTTCTGGATGAATGTGAACTCTTGCTCATTCTTACCTGCTTATTAAACTGTATTATCTAAAGGTTTTGGCTACTAACAATTGTATTCCTTCTAAATGAGTGTGAAAATAATGAAATTAGCTTCTTTTAAACATCTCCTGAATGAATACATCTTTAATTCAGTCTGGTTTTTGTTTTAATTAATGTGGATTAGTAAGATTTTGCATTATAGGAATGGCAATATATCTTTATTTTAATAAATTATTCCAGTGCTCTGGTGTGAAAACCGACACTTCTGTGTTTATAACACAGAAATACTCAGCAGACATCAATTTTGACATATACATAAATCTTCAGTGCTGGACCGGTTGGTTACTGTTCGCAAAGTAAATACAAAGAATAAAAAGATATATTTTTAGTCTTGTGCCTGCTGTTGTCATAGGAGTGCATGAAGGATCTCTCTAATAGACAACCCTTTCTTATAAACTCACGTGATCTCAGACATTTGTAAAATTAGAAATTACGTCGATAAATTATCTTGACTCTGATGAAACAGAGACACCCGGCTTGAGAGTTCTTTTCCCAAAGTTCTTATAAATCCTAAAATGCAAGGAGGTTTCCAAAGAGAAATTTCAGAAGGGAGAGGAAGTCTGGAAGGAATGGGGTGTTGGACATCAAGGCGCTCATTTTAAAAATACGTCCATCGTTAACGAGGACAAAGTGTCATTTTTGTTACCTGCCTGGTTTCCTACCAGCCTTGCAAAATGCCAAGGGCATGTGCCAGGGGTTCGATAAAGAATGGTGATTCGATGTCACAGGCTCAGTAACTACAAAACAAAATGAACGTGGCGAGAAAGCCCCTGCTAATTATGTTCTATTCAGTGACGAACTCAGGCAAGGGCCTTACAACAAAAATAACAACAAACCACCTGTCAAACCATCGTCTTATTTCAGTCTTGTGATTTTGAAGGCACTTTTGTTTTGTTTTGTTTAGTTTTTGTTTTTGTCCGCTTGGTCTTTGAGAAGTTATTTCAAAAATGCAGTAGCTCCAGGAAGATCTGTCCTTAAACTATTTATGGAATAACAGCGCATACTTAAGTTAATATGGTGATACAAGACAGATTCCAGGTTAGTAGAGGCCTCCAAGGAAGGGAGGTAGGGTATTAATAAGATATCAGTAGCAGGCACTTTGGCCACACAATAAAGGATTGCGTTTACACCTACATGCGTTTTTTGTTGGGCACAGTTGAGATGTGAATTTCCCGAGGAGAGCTGAAAGGGCACAATTTTCCACTGGTTGTATTACTAACCAGCAAACAGTAAGTTCCATAAGGGAAGGGGATTTGCTTTGTTCACTTCTCTATAGCCACAACCCAAGCCCTTCTTGGCATTTATTTTGTGCCTAATAAATAAATGAAAGGGTAAATTATAAATTTGGGGGGAAGCAGGTGTGGCTCAATCGATAGAGCAACCGTTTACCATATGGGAGGCCCCGGGTTCGCTTCCCGGGGCCTCCTTGTGAGGGCAGGCCGGCCCGCGCGGCACGGTGGGCTGATGCAGCAAGACCTCACAGCAAGGGGGAGATAAGCAGACACAGAAAAAACACACAGCAAATGGACACAGCAAACACAAGCAGCAAGGGGGGCATAAATAAATTAATTAATTAATTTTTTTTTTTTTAATTATAAATTTGGGGTATTTTTAAAATTCCCTGTAAAACTAGTGGCTCTATTACAAACTTAAAGTTCTCCTTTAGATGTGTTATTGGCTTGAAAGAAAGGTCTTTCAACATTCTCTCCCAGAATGTTCTTAAGTTCTTTTCTGCATCATTATTGATTAGAAGACAAATCAAAGCCATGTTACCTGCTTAATAACGTTGTCTAAAGTTCTCTACTAACTCATTCTATACTTAGGTGTGAATAATGAAACTCAGTACATACAACCATATCCTGTCATTGACACTCCATTAAAACAATGTGCAGTATACGATAAGGACTGAAACTGCCCAGAAAAAGTCCTCATAAACATGTAGGATGGGAGCGAAGGCAACACTAGCAATTCCTATCTTTGTATTTCAAAATTATACCCCATAGAAAGAAATAGCAACCTCTCCCAGATGGAGCAGCTTTACTGGCCACTTCAGAATGAAAGCCCTTGTCAATTACCTCTGCCCTAAGGTCCAGAGCTCACTTGTCTTGACCTGTAGCTTCTGAAGGGTAAGTGGGCCAAGGGCCAGAGAAGACACAGCGGATGTCCTCACTCCTCACCTCCCTTCCCCCATACGACACAGACTTTCCTACCCTCCTTTACTTCTCTAGGCAAACAAAGGCTGGAAGAGGAAGACTCAGGAAAATTCCTCTGAAAGAATTCACCTGCATCTTCTCTGTTCTCAGTCTGTAAATATACCCTTGCCAAAAATATTTATTACCAAAACAACAAGTAAGTAACTTAAATTAGGATTTAAAAAATCAAATGTAATATCATGGATTTTTATTAATTTTCCTGTAAAACTCTGGCATGATTTTTAAGTGAAAAAAAAAATGAATGGTATGAGAATTGCTTGTCTTAATGCCATGAAAATTTTGGCCCATTTTTATTCCTTTCTTTATTTGATTCTTCCTTCAAGAAAAAGATGTACTGATTTAGACAGGGAATTTTAAAATGTTTTTCTTTATTTTTAAAGGAGCTTTAGATTACATAAATGTTACATGGAAAATATAAGGGTTCCCCTGTACCCCTCCTCCTCCCCTCCCCCACTTTCCCTCATTGACAACATTTGAGACATGAAGGAAATGCATAAGGATGCTGAGGGGAAAACGAGCCAGGCATTTGGATTAGCAGACTCTAGAAAATCTGTAGTGTGGGAAAACTAACAAGCAAAGAAAAACACATGCTCCAAATATTTTGCAAGTTTAAGAGCCAATTGTTGACTGTGAAGGGACTCAGTCTTGGTAAATCTCCAAGCGTCTCTGCTTTCCATTTCTTGAGACATAAAAAAATAAAGAAAAGAAAAGCAATTGACAAATTTTAACACTCTAACATCATGTTATCTTTGTATAATCTTAGTTTCTACATATTATTAAGAACGCATAGTTTCTATGGCTCGTTTTACCATGTATCATAAAGTGTTCACTTCCTTGAACATTTCTAACATTGCTAGAAATGTGTTTATATTTTTCATCGTCACAGGAATATTTGTGGTTTTTCACAGATCTAATGCCTCATCTCTGTTGGCTGGGTAGCTGACTGATCCCATTAGCTTTTTGGATGCAGAAAATGTTCTTTACATGTGAGAGAGGAAAAGAGCATAGATCCAGTCCATGGCATGGCATTGTCCCTCCATTGTGCTGGATCTTCTCTTTGTCCTTCAGAGCCGTTCTCCACTTTTCTCCTTCTGCTCCGTATGGACTACTTCAAAGGGTCCCTTGGCTTCTGACTTCAGGGTAGTTTGAATGGAGAGCACCAGCAAGAGGGAAAATGGAGGAGGGAGAGTGACCTTGAGGCATGTAATCGCTTTTTACCTCCCTGGACAATCAACCTGGACTGCCTACATCTTTCAACAGTGGTCAGAGCTAATGTCAGGCCCCCCTTTTCACACCGTTGGTCGTTTCTCTCTCCCTCCCTCTCTCTCTCTCTCTCTCTCTCTCTCTCTTTCTCTCGATGCCATGCTCTTCCTAGCCCTGGGATCCTTGCACCAGCTCTTGTTGTTTCTTTACATCTAATCTTTACATTGAAAGAAGTCCTTTATTAAACTTCCTTCAAATTACCCAATTTGACTGTGTCATGTCTTTCCTGCCAGGACCCTAACTGATACATCCATCCTTCTTCCAACTGGCTCTTCCCTAGATCCCAACCATTACTGTTTTCCAAACCCAATCAATAAGGGCAATTTTTTAATTGAAAACAACTACCTCTTCTGCCTCCGAGTACTCACTACCCATCAGTCCACTGAGTCTGCTGTCACTGAAGTCACTGGTTGGCCTACCCGATGCCAAACTCTCCAGAAATATTCTTCCTTATGCAATTTGCACTCTCCAAATCACTGGGGAATAATATTCATGCTTTCTTTCTCAGATGTTTTCAGTTCAGCTCCTGCAATACTATTTTCTCCTTCTAGCTCCATAAAAGCTCTTATCTGATATCCTAAATTATGTTCTCCAAGTCTCTGTATTCACTGTTCTAATTCTGTATGACATCAGCTATAACTATGACTTAAATTACCACTTATTGATGAAAGCTTCTAAATCTATACTTCTAGACCTCTCTGCTAGCTCAGGGCCCATACATCCAATGGCTTCATTATCAGTTCCAATTTGAGAGCTGTGGCAGTTTGAGAATATTTATGAATCCCAGAAAGAGAAAGATTATGTTTGTAAACTAATCTATTCCGGGTGTGATACCGTTTGATTATATTGGATTCAGTTGAGGGGCCCTTGATTAAATTATCTATTAATATTAGGGTTTTGATTCGACCATGTCAGTAAGGCGTGGCTCAGGTTGCGTCCCCGCCCCCTTGGTGGGCCTGTATAAACGGACACTCACTCAAGAAGATATGGGAAGAGAGAGCGCACCATAGATGGCAGAGGAGAGAACTTTGTCATGTGGCAGAAAGAAGGCTCAAACAGCTAAAGCACCAGGGAGAGATGAGCCATTTGCCTGAGAGCCTACAGAGGAGAGACCAGGCAGAGATCAGTGACCATCTCGCTTCAACACGTGGTAACTGACTTTGATGAGAGAACAACCTTGCGTTGGACTCTTTAGGGCCTTGTAGCTGTAAAGCTTTTACCCCAAATAAATACTCTTTATAAAAGCCAACAGATTTCTGGTACTTTGCATCAGCACCCCTTTGGCAGATTAATAAAAGGTCCATTGAAGACCTCAAAATAAACATGTCCATCCTTATCTCAAACCTGTCTCTCCTGAAAGCCCTTGCTTTAATGAATATTCAAACCATCTGCTTGGACACAGAAGGCAAGATTTCTGGGGTAAGCCACCCAGATCTCCCCTTCAAGACCAAGCCATGCATTTCCCCACTTGTCACTGGAATGTTAATAGCTCATTGGCAAGTCATTCTGTAGGAATTGGCCTTCAGCAAAGAAAGGCTCTTTGCCCAAGGTTATTACCCCTTTCTAGGGCAGGCCACAGCCAGTCATTGCTAAATAAGGGGAGACTAAATCTTCACCTACTTGTGTCTACTCAGGACAACTGTGATGGGCAATTCCAGCTCCAGAGCCCCCACAGGATCAGCCACGTCTTCCACTGCAACTACATCACCTTGAGCTTCTTCCTCTGCCCAATCCTGCTTTACTCCATCTCATAACTACAAGTTTTCTTTCTGAGAGCACTCTCCCTTTAGCTCCCAGAACAAAATTTCTGCCTCAAAGTCTGTTTCTCAAGAAACCCAGCCTAACACAGCAGGAACTCTGGGTGTTGGTTTCGATGACTCCATCTTCCTTATCTCCCTCCTCCAATAGGCCCCACAGCCTGTGTTCTCTCTTCTAAATAACCACCGTTTCTTTAAATCTCCACTGCCACTGCTTTAGGTCAGGCCCTCAGCTGTATTCTCAGGACTACCACAGTTATCCACTAAGCCTGACTCTAGCTCTTCACGCCTCCATCTTATCTCTACTCTGCTACCAAAATGATCTTTGCAAATAATAAATTCCATTCATTATATCACTCTCTGGTTAAATTCCATCAAATCTTTCAAAATGAATTCAAGTTCTTCATAATTAAATTCCTTCCTCCATCTTCAGACTCAAACCCTCCTACTGCCATTACTACTATAATTACCACTACTGTTGCCACTCACACACACTTACTGGGCTTCCGTGAAAAAAAGTCATATCTACATTATTCCAAATAGTTCGTATTAGTTCA
Source organism: Cabassous unicinctus (assembly GCA_029593785.1). Lineage (NCBI taxonomy): Eukaryota > Metazoa > Chordata > Mammalia > Cingulata > Chlamyphoridae > Cabassous > Cabassous unicinctus. The sequence continues at coordinate 14,394 of JAQZBX010001589.1, forward strand.
CGCTTCACAGTTTTTGAACCAACTAGTTCTTCAACCAGGAGTGCCTCCTCTAGCATACCCCATACTCCATCCACACTTCACATATAATTCCTCTAGATCACGAGTTCTCAAACCCTAATGTGCATTCGAATCCCCAGGGAGGAGCTTGTTAAAATGCAGACTTTATTCAGTAGATCTGGGGCTGCGAGGCTGCTGCTAGTCTGGGGACTACACTTGGAGTAGTGAGGCTCTAGTTAACTTCTATCCATTTGTCAGAAAGCAGATATGGGGAGGTCTGTTCCCAGTAGTGGCATCTGAGCAGGGGGAAATCAGCTGTCATCCTGGTCACCGTTTACTTTCTCCTAGAGAACATTAACGTAGAACTTGCTCAGCCACACGGGGATGTATCCAGGGGGTGTGAGGAATTTCTTGGTAGAGGATCACGGTTATTACTCTCTCAGATGGCAATCCCACCCATTGTCGACTATTTTACAATGTCAGTGTCCCAAAGAGTTCATCCACCCCGTCTATCAATCACTAGCGAACAAAAAGCAAATAAATAAAGAGGAAAAATAAAGCAGAATTTAAAATATCGCATGCTGGGGTAGAGGATAATGTCAGAGTCGAGATCAGAGATATCAGAGGGGATATGACATCCATCTCTTCCAGGAATTAATAACCATTACGTTAAATTTTGTTTGTCTTATTGATATGCCACGAGGCAAGCTACTTGACCAATATTTTCATTCTTGGAAGTCAATGAAGTGTGTATTACAGATTTAAGTTCCTTTGATATAGTTTAGATAACACCCAAAAATGTCATTTTATTAAAACCATCATATATTTGCTAGTGAAGTTTTATTAGTACTTGTGTTAGTCAGCCAAAGGGGTGCTGATACAAAGTACCAGAAATCTGTTGGCTTTTATAAAGGGTATTTATTTGGGGTAAAAGCTTAGAGTTACAAGGCCCTAAAGAGTCCAACTCAAGACTGCTCTCTCACCAGAGTCAGGGGCCACGTGTTGAAGTGAGATGGTCGCTGATCTCTGCCTGGTCTCGCAGGGCTTTCTATATGATTCTCTGGCAAGAGTTTGTTTCTCTCTGGGCTTTGTCAACTACTCAGCTGATCTGTTCTCTTCAGGGGCAAACTATCAGGCAAATGGCTCATCGCTCTTCCGGGGGCTTTAACTGTTTGAGCCTTCTCCATTCTGTCACGTGGTAGGACCTATACGACAAAGTCCTCTCCTCTTCTGTGTCTTTGGAGCTCTCTCTCTTCCCATTTTCTTGAGTGAGTGCTCATTTATATCAGTCCACCAAGGGGGTGGGGACTTAGTCACACCTTACTGATGTGGTTGAATCAAAAGCCCTAAATTGATTTAATCAATTGAACTTAAAACCTCGAATCTAATACAATCAAAGGGCATCACACCCAGAGGAACAGACCAGTTTACAAATATAATCTTTTGGGGGGGAGGGGATTCATAAATAATGTCAAACTGTCACAGTATTGTTCCAAGTAAAAGATAGAAAAAGATACATTAACAGACTAAATCAAAGAAAGTGTTTGTAACTATATTAAAAAGACAAAGGGACTTTAAGACATACATATATTATTAGAAATAAAACAGTAAGTACAATATGGTGAAAGAAATAATTCAAGGATATAATTCTGAATCTGTATGCATCTAAAAACATATCTCCAAAATATATAAAGTAAAAACTGATATATAAACACCATGAGAAACTGATAAATTCATTGTTATAATTGGAGATTTTAAGATACTGTTCTCAGAAATATGAGTCAAGTAAAAAGTTAAGTAGAGAGATAGATACTTTGAAAGACAATTAATAAACTGTATCTAATGAAAATATATAGAGCCCTGAATCAAACAATTAAAGAATAGACGTTTTTGTTCAGACGTACATAGATTATTTGCAAAAATTAACAAGTGCTAGGTTAAAAAAATCTATTCTCAATAAATACCAAAAAAACTGCTCTCATTGACTTCATTTTCTAGCCATAATGCAAAAATAAAAAATACATAATAAGAGGATAACCTGCCAAAACCCTCATATTTCTTGTTTGGAAAATTGAAGGACACACGTCTTCTAAGGGAGAATCATTACGCATTCACTTAAAAGCAAGGACTCAATCCTACACAAAGTCCAACATTGCCACGTATTAGCTGTGTGGCTCTGGGCAAGTGGTTTCACTTCTCAGTAGCTCAGTTTTTTCAACTGTAAAATGGGAAATGTCAAGGCTGTGTGACAATTAAATGAATTATATATATATAAACTAGATCCACACCTGACACCTAGTAAGCAGTCAATAACTGTTAGCACATATAATGGTCAAATAATTCAAAAGACAAATAAAATTATTCTAGTATTAAATGGGAAATATTTAATACTGAGAAATAATAAAATGGCTCCATTTTAAAACATGTGACACATAGCTAAAACAGCAACAAAAGAAAAATTTAGAGCTTAAATTCATGCATTAATATAAAAGAATGAAAAGGAATGAGCTCAGCAGTCAAATAAAAATATTTAAAGAAAAATAAAATTAGACCATAGGAATAGAAAAAAGGAAATAGTAAAGATGGTGGAAGAAATAAATATACAAGAAATAAGAAGATAAATAAATCCAAATACTGGTTCTTTGAAATGAAAAACAAATTACATGAAAAGGCTCTGGAAATAATGATTAAGAAAGTGAGAGAGAAGATGATAGGAGAGAGAAAGAAAGAAAACAATGTTTGGATGAAAAAAATGGAGAGAACTACAGATACAGCAAAGATATTTTGAATAATTTTATGCCAATAAATTTTACAAGGAGGAAAAATAGAGACTTTCCTAGAATATGCATATGCGTATATAAGTTTATCATCTATATGCATATACACGTGTGGCATTCATATTCTCAAGGAGAAATAGACAACTTGAATAGACCTTTATGCATTAAATTAAGTTGAATGCACAATTAAAAATCTCTCTCCATTTCCCAGCATACATACACTCAAAACTACTAGTACTAGACAACTGTAGAGGTGAGTCTTACTGAGCATTCAAGGAATACGTTTTCTAATATTATACAAACTCTTTCAAAGAAGGGGAAGGAGGAAAGAGGCCTTAACACATTTTATGAAAGTACAGCTTTGATAATAAAACCCAATAAAGAAAGCAAAAGAAAGAAAATTTAGAAGACAAGTTCATTCAAGGGTAAGATATGAAAACCCCAAGCAAAACAGAATCAAACCAAAATCGACAATATATGAAAAATATCACATCACACCAAGTGAATTTACCTGATGACTATAAAGCTAGCTAAACAATAGGAAACCCATTAGAAACTTGCATATAATAAACATCTTCATAAACAAGTGTACAGCTAAAAAAAAGAGTCTGTTAGAAGATACTTGCCCCAAGAATAAAAGACAAAGCATTTATAACCACTGTATAAAAAAAATCTACAAATCAGTGTGGGCGAGGGAATCACTGAGAATAAAGAACTTACGCTGGGCACAGCGGCAGGTGGCAGAGCACCGCGCAGGCTTGTTGGCTGGACTGGCCCCTGCAGGTACCTGCTATGGTTTAGTTCCTGTTGCAGGGGAGTTGAAAGACATGGACGCCACCTTAGAACTGAAAACTAAGACATTTGACACATTAAGGGATCACTCATCAGTGTATTTCATCATCCTGGTCGAGTACTGTTTCCCGGGATACAACGAATGCTTCAAACCAAGATGCATTGTCCTCTAACCCATCGCTGAAGCTAGGAAAACTCCAGTCACTGCGTCATTAGATTCTTACAGAGCTGGAATACTGGAGTTTGGGGTATAAAATACTCCCCAACCCATCAGCATTTATATTGATTTTTCAGACCTAAAAAAAAAAAATCCTATGGCCTTTGTTTGTTTACTGTTAATCAAATATTTAATGCAGTGTAAATTATCTGTGAAATGAATTTCTGAGTTTTCATAAAAGGAATTTTTTTAATTTAGAAAAATTCACATCTTTTGTAAAAAGTCACGGTTTTGAACATTCTTTTGAAAATTGTTAATCGTTTTTTGGTGATGATTTATTTTCTTAGATTTCTTTTCTTTTGCACTACAGTTTTTAGGGTCCTTTTGGAACTACCGTGTGGCTGCTGCATTTTGCAGCATGAACTGTGGAATAATGGTCCTCAGGACTTCACTAATGAGGTGACTCATTAGTTTTTCTTACGCCCCCTAAAAAGTGTCTCTGCTTCAGCAGATACGTGCCAGTTTTTAATTTATCCATGACTCTTCACCTCACCTTGCTCTCATCACTTCTCTGGGGTTCTATGTGTGCAGTTAGCAATTGTTGTCAGAAAGTCTTTGTTACACCAACTATATTTAACAGGTGCACCTTGCTGTAAAGCTACTTGAGTTCTCTTTGTTTATCTGTAAAACTTGTCCTAATTGATTATATAGTGTAAGAATAGTTGAAGATGGACCGAGATGACCATTCATGGATCAGTCATCCTTCGTTCGTATAAGAATAGTGCTCAGCAAGGAAAACGGATTGCTTCTCACTGGCTAGTTCAACTTATTCAAAAACTCAGTTTGTTACACATTAAACTAGTGAATTAGTAAAATAAAGGAAGGCAGACTTCATAGAAATTGGGCCAAATGTGTTCTAAATATTTCAAACTAATATCTAATTTTTTTTTTAAGTTAATGAAGGTCATTTAAGAAATCATTTCCTAGCTTCTAATTTATACCAGGCTGAGAGTTACTGAAGGCAAGGACACAGAGTTGAAGTTTAAAAAAACACACACAAAAAAAGTAATTTTACTTTTAGGGAAATTTGGCTAGCACTTCTATCTTCAGAAAGCTGAACATTTCTTTCTGGAGCTCACTGCTTTTGCTGAGTAGCATAGGTGTGATTCGACTGGAAGCAGGTTTGAAAGGAAACTTGCTGTAGAAAGAGTAATATGATACCTTATATGTGACGTCTTTCCCACTGAAAATGAACCTCAGCTCTTCCATTCTGCCTGGTACAGCACAGATCCAAAGCATGAGACTGTTTTGTCATTGGGCTTTTTGTTGTTATTTTTTGCCAACCCAGTCTATCTGTGGAGCACTGACTCTGCTCTCGTATGAGAACAAAGTTAGAAATCTGCTGATAACCTAAAATAATGTAGAAATGAGTTAAAAATGTGAGGTAGGGGCTAAAGTGATTAAGCTCATTACATCAGGCTTGTTTACCATTCTCCTCAAGTGTCACGTGGTTTGGCGCCATCTTCCTTTCCTAACAGGTTTTCTTGTAACAGCTTTAGTGAGATATAATTCCCATACCATACAATCCACCATTTAAAGCGTACAATTCGGTGGTTTACAATATATTCATCATTGTACCACCATCACCACAACAATTTTCAAAGTTTTCATCACTCCAGAAGCAAACCCCATGCCCCTTAGCAGTCACCTTCCATGTCCCTCCAATGTTCCCCAGCCCTAGGCAATCGCTAATTTACTTTCCGTCACCATAGACTTACCTATCCTGGGAATTCCATATAAGTGGAATTGTGCAATATGTGGTCTTTTGTGTCTGGCTTCCCAAATATGATTTTAGTCTATGTGGAGTGAGAGATTTTTCTCAACTTGAGAACTGTTATTACTGTGAAAGAAAGTGGTTGGCAAAACCCGTAGACTTGAGGAGGGAGAGTCAGACGCCTAACAGTTTCCTCAGTAATTCTCACGCTGACTAGTTTGTCCTCACAGCCAATCGTCCGTGAGATACTACTACTTAGAATATTTTGGCTAGTCTCTGGAATGGGCATTCAAATCTCTGCCTCCCCAGCCTGGAAGGTCCTGCTAAAAATAATGTGAAATAATTTGACAGCTCATTGGCGTTACAGTTTTCAGGTGCATCTAACTTTGCTAGCAGCCAGCATACCTTGGGCCAGGTGAGCCTCCAATTAAAAATAAAATCTCCTCCATTCAATTTCTGCTGTCTTTTCAAGTATGCACCATAGGATTGGAGGGGGCGTGGGTGCATTGTAAAACTGCTAAATGGGTTGAGCACAGAATTTTATTTACAGTACTGTGAGTACAGTGCTCTGAATACCATTATACCTAGGCTAGTCCAAAAGCGTAGGGAGCTAGTTAAGCCTGCAGTGAACTCTGGTTTCAGTGACATTTAGAAGTGTGTACTATTCAAGTTTCTCTATAATAGAAGAAAATATCCAGAGAACCAGCAACATACTATGGGCTACTGGCCCACCTAATGAAAACGCAGAGCAGTTCATTGGAGGCTAGTGTGCTTTGTAACTTCCTAACGACTGTTCCCTGAGCATCGTGGCTTTTCTCTGAGTGGCCATGACAGCATCTTCCTGACGGTATGTGGCCTGTTTCCAGGATGTACTCAACAGTGCTGTTTGCTGGGAGCTTCAGTGCAAACTAAACCCATTTTTTAATGCTTCTTCTCTTTAAATAACCTTGCCCTGTCCAAAAAGTAAATGGTTGTCTCAAGCTATTAAAAAAAACCATACTGTTCAATTTAAAAATTCACAAAGGCATAATGTATAATGCCATTGATACAAGTCTCAAACACTTTTAAAAATTGCACAGGTGGAAGCGGGTGTGGCTCAGTGGACAGAGCCCCCGTTTACCATATGGGAGGCCCGGGTTCGCGTCCCGAGGCCTCCTTGTGAGGGCAGGCCGGCCTGAGCGGTGCAGTGGGCTGATGCAGCAACCTCACGGCAGGAAGCGGGTGTGGCGCAATGGATAGAGCACCTGTTTACCATATAAGAGGCCCCAGGTTCGCTTCCCGTCACCTCCTTCTGAGGGCAGGCCGGCTCGCGCGGCGCCGTGGGCTAATGCGGCAAGACCTCACAGCAAGGGGGAGATAAGCAGACACAGAGAAGACACACAGCGAATGGACACAGCAGCACAAGCAGCAAGGGGGGTATAAATAAATAAAATAAATAAATCTTTAAAAAAAAAAAAATTGCACAGGTAGCATTAAAGCCAATGTGGGGGTGATAAACCCTAATTTCCAGCTAGTGGTTACTTGGGTAGGAAATAAAGGGGAAAGAGCTGGGAGGAAGACCCTGTCTTTTCTATATTTCTTTTAAAAAAATAAAGACATCTGTTGCAAATAGCACAAAAGGTTAACATCAGTTTCATTTCATTGGAGGATTAAGTAGGTTTCTGTTATATTACTTTGTATATGCTTAAAGTGTTTTAATTTTTTGAGGGAATGTGTGTCAGTAAGCTGATATTGCATGATAAATCATTACCATTGCTGGATGTGCCCCATGTATTCAGGTAATAAATAACTAGATTTCCCAATCCTATAGTCTGAGAGTTAACCATTAGCTGACAATATTAGTAATGTCTTGTCATTCATTTTAAGTCAAGGGTAATGAATTGGTTTTAGTGTCTCTGGGCCATGCCTTGTTATTTTTTAATACAATGGTGGTATTAATACTACAATTGGTCAAGTTTGATAGAATCCTCAAAGTCCCTTGGCGTGGGTCTGTCTGTGGGTGGTGCAGCTGGAGAGCTAGTGCTTGGAGGTGACTTTGAAGTAGAACCATCTGGAACTTTAGCTGGGACCCAGCTGGGTGCATTTGGCCTTATGCCTCTTAATATAGCCATTAAAAATCTAGTTCATTTTTGGTTGACTCACTCCCTGACTTTGACTAGACTTTGCCTTTATAAAAAAACAAAACAAAACACAAGGCCTGCCCTTTTTAGGGTGGCTCAGAATAATTGCCTTCAGACTTGGATGGACAGAGCAGGTTGCCTTCCAAGTGAGGGCTTCCTGGGGGGCAGCTCAGAGGCAGCAACCGCGAAGGCCATGGATTTCTGAGAGCCTTTTCAAGGCTGTCCAGTCCAGGAGAGCAGTGAGAGGTGCGCTTCCGACAGGGTACTCCTGATGCCTGCCCTTTTACTTCCATCAGCTCCACCATTAGACTCTAGAATAACGGTGACAGGTGCCTGATGAAGGGGAAGCTTCCTGTGGAGGTGTAGGGATTGCCTACCTGCTCTCTTCTTTGTATTTCTCTCACCCGCTAGGTGTGACTCGCTGATGTTTTCCCTAAATGAACAGAGCCCTGCTAACCTCTCTACTAGGGTTGCTGGGGTTCCAGCCCCACCGCAGCATGCGGGCTCTGTGTATATTCACCCCTGTACACTTCTCTACTAGCCTAAGCCAGCTCCACAGACAAGTAAGAACCTGAGGGCAAATTGATCTTCTCCTCCTGTATTTATTCTGTGCATTCTAGAATTCCTAATTTTGTTGAGTATGAATTTTTTAAAATTCTAAAGTTTTGTATAGTTTCCTTGTACCTACAGCTCTGCCCAACAGCTTCTTAGGACCCTAACGAGTGTTTATTATCCATCCATCTTCATCTCTATTTACCAAAACACCTGATTTCGTGGAAGGAAGGAAACACCTGGGAAGACAAATCTGAGTAACTGCACCGGGTTTGTAAGGAATGTGAAGGTAGCAGTGTTGCATCTCAAAGATCAGCAAAGTGGAAGAGATCTCAGTGGAGCTGCCCAGCCCTCGCAGTTTTCATTCTCTCAGTTGGACATTGTCTGACGTAGGAAATGACAGCCGCGTACCTGGTACTGGCACCACCTGCTAGACACAAACCAGCAGTGAGAGGTCCATTCTCCCTTTTGTCTGTGGGGTCACGTTGTGCCCTCTTTGGTACTCTGGACCCACCTTGACCAATAGTTTTTACTTAATATTATAAAATTGCCAGCCTTCCTCCCAACATTGCTTACACCCATTGAGTTTATACTTGCAGCTAAGGTCCTTCTCTGCCATCACTCTAGAAAATCCACACATGAGAACACACACACACGCCTCACCTAATACAAGTGATCTACTTTATATTTCTTACATATAATCATTCATACACTTAAACAACAAAAATATTTTTAAAGCTCCTTTGACCTAAAGGTGAAGTTGTTCAACTTCATGGGTAGAAATATTTCCCTCAAAGCCCTTTCTACCACTGGCAGTGGGAAACAACGTACCAGAATAAGCCAGTGAACATTTTAAACCAGGCAAATTCTTTCTGGAAATTCTGATATATCATGCTTACCTTTACTTGATTTAAAAATTTGCCATGTGAGCCACCTCTGCAGATGGAAATGTTTACGGGCTATGTAAAAGGGTAGAAAAAAGATCTTTGATCTATATTCTGATTCTGTTACCCTAACATGGTCAATTAAACTTCTCTCAGACTCTTCCTAATTCCAAAGAGGAGCTAGACATTTTATTCTCAAATATACCTTAGCAATATAAACTGCTAAGGCACTGCAGAATGAGTCAGGCACGTGGGTTTTCATCCTCATTCTGTCATTAACTAGTTACATAGCATTTTGCAAGTTATTGTCTCTGGGTTTCAGTTACCTCTCAAAAAATAAAATAAAAAAAATTATTGGATTAAACGTTTTTATAGTTCATTTCACAATCCTTATCCTTTTTGGAAAAAAAAGTTATAAAATAGTTCTAACGTGCAGAAGGGCATAAACAATATTAACACCCATGTACTCACCAGACAATGCAGCCAATACAGTTGAAGCTCCTTGTACCTTCCCCAGGTGCATTCCCCAACCTCCATCACAGTTACTCTCACAAATTTAGTATCATTCCTGTGCATTTCTATGTCCTTTACCACAAATGTGTATATCCTAAACCATATATGGCACACTTTTTAATGCTATGACGCTTTCTATGAATGACATCATACTGATAATGTTGGCATCTTGGCAGCTTGCTTTTTCCCTCTCAACATCATATTTTTGAGACTCATTCAAAGGATATATTAACTCTTGTTGACTTATTTGTCCCTGATGTTTGCGTTACTTTGCGTGGACATACAATTTATTCACTCATTCCCCTGTTGATGGCATTTCATTTTTTTCCAGTTATTTGCTATAACACCATGCTGCTGGGATCATTCGTTTACACTGTGGAAGAATGTCTACATATATTCTGTAGGATATATGTCTAGCAGTGGAATTCTGTGGACATGATTACACACATCTCAAATTTACCAAATATTGACAAATTGGAATCCAATGTAATTAAGGCAATTTGCATTTTCTCATCCGTGAAAAGAAATCCTGGTGCTCCAGATCTTCACTAGCATTTGCTTTTGTCTGTTTAGATTTCCCCAATCTGAGGGCAGGGAAATGGTGTCTCCATGTGGCTTTAATTTGCATTTTGCTGATTTCTAGTAAAGTTGAGCTTTTATTTCCCATGTGTTTATTGGCTGTTTGTATTTCTTCTTCTGTGAACCACCTTTTCATATCTTTTTCTATTTTTCTATTAGGTTGCTTTCTTTTACTTCTTGATTTGTAGTTTCAAAAATGTATTTGAAATGCTAACCGTTGTTAATTTTTGCATTACAAACATGTAAGACTTGCCTTGGCCTTTTCACTTTTTATTGGGTCTTTGGCCACACAGACTCTCAGTAAACTTATACATTTCTCCAGTTTCTCTGCATCTTATGATTGATTTGTTCCTAGGCACTATGCGGTTTTTATTGCAATTGTGGATGGTATAATTTTAATTTTATATTTCCAAGATGTTTTTTCTGTGGTGTAGTAAATTAAAAAATTTGTAGATTGCCTGTGTGTCTAGCAAATTTGATGAGCTTTTTACTTCTGACAGTATGTCTATAGATTTTCTGATTTTAAAGTAAAAATTCTTATTGTTTCCATGTGATAATGTTTGCTTCTTCCTTTCAAATATCTATTATTTTATTCTTTTACTTCCCTGATTTCAATGCCTAAGATCCTCAATAAAATACTACACTGGAAAAATGATAACAGATAGAGTTGATTGAAATTTATTTCAAAAGCAAAGCTTTTACCACTTCATTCAAGTATGATGTTTCCAATAGGTTTTTGGTAGATAGGCCATATTCAGTTAAGAAAGTTCCCATCACTTTTAAGGTTGTTAAGAGTTTTTAATCAAGAATGGATGTTTCATTTTATTAAATGCTATGCATTTGATATTACAATAATATATTCCATTTCTATTAATTTATGTATTTGTGCATTCTCTCTCTCTCTCCTTGATAAAACGTTTCAGGTCTACTTCACTAGTCTTTCAAAGAGCTAATTTTGGCTTTGTTGAGTCTCTCTATTGAAACTGTTTTCTATTTTATTAAAATTGCATGTATTTTTTTATTTTTTTCTATCATCTTCCAGTCTATTTTGTTCCTTTTTATGACTTCTTAGTTTGAATGTTTATGCCATTAGTTTTCAGACTTTCTTCATTTCTAATATTTATGGAAATGTATTTTCTAAGTATTGCTAGTTTCAATATGCAATATTTTGGTTTTGGTTAATTATAAGTATATTATGTAAATAGACATATTTACATATAGATTTTTATTAGTGAATATTTTAAGAGAATGTCTTTTCTTTTTTTCTAGATATTTTCTTTCTTTCTAGGTAAACTTGTTAATTATGTTGTTCAAACCTTCTTTATAAATTTTACCTGATTCTATAAATTATTGAAAAATTATATTAAAATTCCCATATAAAGAGAAATATTTCCAATTTTTCTATGTTTTTGATAAGTTTTGCTCAAAAGTATTTGTCATGTTATAGATATATTTTAGTTAGAATTGTTGCATCTTCTTAGTGAGGTTGAACCTTTTATCACTATGCAGTAACCCTTCTAATACTCAATAATCTTATTTGAATGATAGTACATTTGCTTATACTAATGTAGTCATGCCAGATTCCTTTTGGTTAGTATTTGTCTGCTTATCATTATCCTTTTATTATCAAACGGTTCTTAATCATTCAATTTTAGGCAGTCCTAAGGCCCTTATGTATTTAGTCTAACAATCTCTATCTCTTAATCGACAGATTTAACCCATTTGTATTTATGGGGATTATTGATATTTTTAGATTTCTTTCTACTGTGCTTACTTCAAGTGTAGTTTTTGTTCTGCTCCACCTCCATCTTCCCGGACATATTTTTGCTGTTTTTATGGATTGGGTTTTCTTACTTCATTTTTTTCCTTTACTCATTTGGAAGCCATATGTTCTATTTCTTTTTCTTAGTTCTCTGCTCTCTTAGCTGTAGAAGTTTTAGTGTCAGTTTACCCCTTCATTCATCGGTTTTGGAGAGTTAACTTACATTTTTTGTGGAGCCAGCTATATATTTAACATTTTTATTTCAGGTTATCCACCATGTTTCATTTGCTTTTTTCCCAGTGGAAAGGTTTTTCTTCCTTACTGAACCATAAACCTAACAGGAATGAAAGTTTTCACTATGTTCTGCCTTTCCTGTTAAATTTCCCTTTGAACTGATCAATTGCATACTGAGGAAAATAGCTTCCACCCAGGGATAATGGAAATTTTAATGATAAGTAGATGCAGAAGGCAGAAATTTGCTTTTTTCTTTTTCTTTTTTTTTTTTTTTCCCTGACTGCCCTTCAAAATCCCTTGTCACTGATGGTTGTTGTTGTGATAAAAATACCAACACAGTAGTTGTAAGAGTGGAGATGTGTTCTTGGTTAAACACTTCATATTTTTTCACTTTTAAATTTTTATTTATTGTTAAAATCCTTTCTGGCTAGACATCTAACTACAAACATATATTTTGTCAAAGGAAGCTGTGTTTGGAGTTACAAATATTTCTGTAATGTATTTGGATATCTAGGAGGGTAAATTAGTTATTTGCATTAAATTTTGTCATAATCAACAATAAATTAGGGGGGCGGATGTGGCTCAAATGGTTGGGCATCCATCTGCCATATGGAGGGACCTGGGTTCGATCCCTGCAACCTCCCGGTAAAATAAAAATATATATACATAGAAGGCACATGGGCTGCCAGGCTCTGTGTGCCGGTGAGCCGCGGAGCCGCCAGGCAGCAAGATGATGACATAAAAGGAGAGAGACAAGACGCGATGCTCCGAAACCTCCGAAAACCAGGAGCTGAGGTGGCGCAGATAGCAGAACATCTCTTTCCTACATTGGGGGTCTCCAGGATCGAAGACTGGAGGAGGAGGATGAGAAGAGATGAAACAGACACAGAGAATTGCCCAGCGAATGGACGCAAAACAGCAAAATGGGGAAGGGGAGGGGGGTTTAAAATGGATCAAGTGAATAAATAAATCTTTAAAAAATAAATAAATTAAATTAAATTATTGTTCAATGTGGTGGTTCATAGGGTCAATTTTATTATTTTTAGTCAAACTTAAAATGCTTTTAAATCATCAATTATTTATTATCTTAAGGCATTAGATGAAAAGTGTGCTTGTTCCTTTTTTTCTGTGAATGCTTATAAAAATGAAGGAAAACTGTGTAAGAAATCAGTTTTAAAATATCTAGTCTAGTATTACTTTACTCCCCAACAGCTGGATAAAAATTAACTTCACCTTTAAACAAACACATGAAAATTTACCCCTTACCTCATGTTGAACTCCTAATTAGAATTTCAGCAGAGTGAAGGGGAAAAAAAGACATTATGCTTTTGACGTAAACCTTTTATACAAGAGCACCTGATATTCTAAAAAAAAGGAACAAATGAGTGTTTCTCCAGTTGTGGACTAATTGAGGGTGCAAAGAACACCACTTATTACTCAAAATGAACCTGTTTACCTTTCCGCCAATATCATGATTAGACTCCACATTTACCTATCAAATGTCTATTTTACAAAACAGGATGTAATATCAAAAACACTTAATTCCATGACACTTTCTAAGTATACATGTGAGGAGGGAATTTATGCCAGTTATTTAGAAATCCTACTTTTAATAGCAAATAAATACAGAGTTAACCTATAAATACATCAGATTGTCAACCTCCTTTAAGTGATGATTTGTCCGTATGAACACAAGTATTGCAATGGAAACTCATATTTTTCCAGACCAACCGCGTGCACTGTTACAAACATAGAAGAACATGTCTTTATCTTTGTGATGATAAAAGATACATAAGGGCATAAATTGTATTTTTTGGCACCATCGTTTGGGCAACTGGTATATACCAGGAATTGGGATAAGTGTTTTCTATGTATAATGTCATTTGATTTTCACAGCGTCCTACAAGTTAAGTATTACAATTCCTATTTTATGAGAGTAAACTGAGTCTGAGGTTAAATAAACTCCCCAAGGGACCATGGCTAGTTAATGGGAGAATTAAATTTGAATACTACCTCCAAACTGGATATACTTCTCACAGAAACACACTGCCTGGTTTCTGAACCATTTGATACATTTCTATCTGAAAATCCATATCTTATCTCTTGATTTATAGATAATTTAAGTACTTTTTGTAAATGTATTGATCTTACCCTAAACTAGTGGAAAAGTACAAAACCATTATTTTTCCTGTTGTTATGGAAGCTGAAGGTCGTAGTGATTTGGGAGAACTATGTGTCAAACCACTGGAAGAAAAAAAAAAAAAAATCCTCCCCCCAGTAGAAAGAATCCTGGGCAGGGAGTCCCGTCTGCTGTGACAGACCATGCCCTGGCTATTGCCTGCAAGGCCTCCAGCCCCTCCCTCCTTCCTGCTCACAGCTCCCATGGCTGAGACCCCCGTGCCAGGAGATGAATCATGAATCGTTTAAAACCAGTCCAGTAAGTGCTTTCCCTTCGGAAGTGCTGGGCTCCAGGTCAGCTCCTGAGCCGGGGCTTCTGGAAAGCCTGTGCTTTCCTGGTGCTGTGATTTCTGGAGATGCTGCAGTCATCCCCCCCATGTGACGAGGAAGGACATGCTGAGGCTGGCTCCACGGAGGGTGCAAAGGGCAGCTTTGAGCGGCTTGATAAAATGCTTTCATCTTTCTCAGCTCCAGTTTTCTAGCAAATAGGGCAAAAACAATAATATTTTATTATCCTAAATGTATAGAAAGTATACATACATAGAGATGTAGAAGATAAAATTAGAAAATACAGACACTAGCATTCTTTATAGTTTTAAAAAACCCTAAAATGCATACTTATAGGTTTATTTTTTATTATTTTTTCAATATTCTAGGCCAAACAAAATTAGAAAATTTTAAAAAAAGATTGTTCTGTCCCCACTTTTACCATTTTAGAATATTGGGATTAAAAGTAAAATTTTGCATTAATTCTTCTAGGTTGGGGTTTTCTAGACATGTTCTCAGTAGGTAGAACTTAGTCTATTTTTCACATAAAACGGCTCTGTTTGCTGGCATTCAAGCCAATCCAGTCAGCATTTGTCCCCATCCTCCCGTGCTCAGTGTGAGCCCATGTGCCTGGGGACGTGAGACAAGCCTTAATAGGGATGAGAAGGAAAGAGTGAGGAGTAAAGAAGAGAGTGGATTTTTAGGACATAGGAAATAGAACTTGGAGTAAAGGAAATACATTCCTAACTTGCAGATAACTCTTTAAATCCATTGTATTGTCATTAGACCCGTGGCTGAGTCCAGAAGGGGCAGAGGAGATCACTAGGACAGTACATTTCATTCCATCCTTACCACGCAGACGCCTTCTAACCAACCCAGGGCCACATGAAAAATGTTCTGACGTTCTTTTCTCAGGAAGAAAACCCAAAGACACAATAAAATGTTTATAATATCTGGAGCTCTTTAGGAAAAAAAAGATGCTGTGAATTACAAATTGCAGTTTCTAATGTCCTAGCACTCAGAGAAAAGGGTTTGATTCCAGACCTCTAAAACATGTGTGTTTGCCAAATATGAAACAAGCCAGGTATATAAATGACTGAGGTCTCTTCTGAGCCCTGTCTTGATTGTGAAGTTCTTTGTCTTTTCTATCACGCTGCATATTGTGTCATAAGTTAGAATGACAGCTGCTAGCCATGCAAAAAGGTTTTCCATTTTCAAGTAAAAGGGACCATTTTATGAATTTAATTTTCTCTAACTGAAGACATAATCCACCTACAAACTAGAGTAGCAAAATCTAATTAAAATCTAACAATACCTTGGCCACTAATGGCTCTGATGCTCCTTAGCCAGTGTTAAATATAGAAAATGCTGCTGTCAGATTTAACCACCCTAAAGGAACAGTAGGAAAATATATGTACCTAATTCACTTATATCAGGAAAAATGACCTGGGGCAGTAATGTTATTTTCTATTAAGGTAATCTGGAAAGTGGATGGAAACCAGTTAGACAGTAATTTAATATGAGCACAGCACAGAACTAAGAAATGAACAAATTTATCCCCTTACAGAAGAACGGTTAAATGGGATCTTAAGCTTGTATTTGATCTGAGAAACTGATTTCCAAAGCCTGGCATATAGTAGTTTCATGAACACTACTTCAAACGTGATTGAGAAGTGCTTTCCAAACCAAACATGGAAGACATTGTCCCTCTTTTTAACAATTATAAAAAAATCCTTAGAAAGCCATAAGCTGAACATCTATATTTACAGTAAAAACAGATACCATGTAACTTAAAGAAGGCTTTATTCCTTAAGTCAAATTTCTTAAATCAAACATCTGTACAACAAAGTACATAAAATTTTAGGACAGAAATCCTCTACAAGGCTTTTTACATATTTATATTTTTTACTTTATTACATATTTACATTTAATCATTGGCTTAGAACATGCATGTATTATTCTCATTAATTTGATGTTAAAACAACTCATCCAGGGAAGCAGATGTGGCTCCAGCAATTGGGCTTCCGCCTACCACATGGGAGGTCCCAGGTTTGGTTCCCGGTTCCTCCTGGAGAAGGAGAGCTGGCACGGAAGGCAGGCGTGGCGAGCTGACGCAACAAGATGACTCAATAAAAGAGACACAAAGAGGAAAGACGATGAGAGACACAACAAACCAGGGAGCTGAGGTGGCTCAAGTG
This sequence comes from Cabassous unicinctus, assembly GCA_029593785.1. NCBI lineage: Eukaryota > Metazoa > Chordata > Mammalia > Cingulata > Chlamyphoridae > Cabassous > Cabassous unicinctus. Next base: position 31,178 of record JAQZBX010001589.1, read on the forward strand.
ATTGCGTTCCTCTCTTCCACATGGGAGCTTCCGGGTTCACAGACACAGAGAGCAGACAGCGACCACAAATAATGAGGTGGGGGAGAAATAAATAAATCTTTAAAAATAAAACAACTCATCCACTTACACAAAGTTGTTTTTTGTTTTTGTGTCTAATGCTCAAAGGCCCTCCTAGAGCTGTTATCAGTACAGGAGCTGCTCTCACCTAAAAGAGCTGAGTTTTCCTTCTCTGTGCCCCAGCCCTGTTTCCCCAAGCACAGGTCAGCACCAGAAGAGATGGAGCAGCGGCAGCAATAAACTAGGTGGGAAAACTGGCAAGAAAACTGGTCAAGAAGCAGCTAGAAATGTAACGCTGCACTGTAGGCATACAGATTTTACCCCCAAAGCCCCAAATATCCCAATAAGTTCTTACTTTTTATTAGAGAAGTTGTAGGTTTACAGAAAATTCAAGCAGAAAATACCAAGTTCCCATGTACACACACCCCCATTTATTAACACCATGTATTAGTGTGGTGCATTAGTGACAAGTGATGAAAGAATATTATTATAATTGTATTATTAACTATACTCCCTAATTATATTAGAGTTCATTGTTTTGTACAGTTCCATATTGTTTTTTTTTTTAATTTTTATTCTAGTAAAATATCTACAACCTAAAATTTCCCATTTTAACCACATTCAAATATATAATTCAGTGTTATTAATTAGGTTCACAATGTTGTACTACCATCACCATCATCCATTACCAAAACTTTTCCATTGACCCAAATAGAAACTCTGTACAATTTAAGTATTAACTCCCCATTTCCTACTCCCACCCTGGCACCTGGTAACCTGTAGTCTAGTTTCTGACTCTATGAATTTGCTATTATAATTATTTCATATCAGTGAGTTCATACAGTATTTGTCCTTTTGTGTCTGGCTTATTTCACTCAGTATGATGCCTTCAAGGTTCACCCATGTTGTCACATGTATCAGAGCCACATTCCTGCTTGTGGCTGAATGATATTCCATTTTATGTATCCACCACATTTTGTTTATCCATTCACTGGTTGGTGGACACTTGGGTTGATTTCATCTTTTGGCATAATGCTGCTATGAACATCATTGTGCATATTTCTGTCTGAGTCCCTCCTTTCAATTCTTTTGAGTATATACCTCAAAGTGGAGTTGCCTAGTCATAGAGTAATTCTATACTTAACTTTCTGAGGAACCTCCAAGCTGTCTTCCACCATTTTACATCCTATCAGCAATGAATAAGTGTTCCAGTTTCTCCACATCCTCTCCAACACTTGAATTTTCTGTATTTTTAATTGTAGCCATTCCAGTGGGTGTGAAATGGTATCTCATTTTGGTTTTGATTTGCATTTCCATAATGGCTATGATGTTGAACATCTTTTCATGTGCTTTTTGGCCATTCGTATATTTTCTTTGGAGAAATGTCTATTCAAGTCATTTGCCCATTTTTAAAATGGGTTGTTTGTCTTTTTGCTGTTGTTGGGTTGTATGTTTTCTTTATATATTATGGATATTAAATCCTTATTAGATATATGGTTTCCAAATATTTTCTCCCATTGTCATTTTACTTTCATGATAAAGTTCTTTGATGCAAAAAAAAGTTTTTAATTTTGATGTGGTCCCATTTATCTATTTTTCGTTCGTTGCTCATGCTTTGGGTATAAAGTCTAAGAAAAACATTGCCTAACACAAGGTCTTGAAGAGGCTTCCCTATGTTTGCTTCTAAGAGTTTTATAGTTCTGGTTCTTATATTTAAGTCTTTGGTTCATTTTGAGTAGATTTTGTATATGGAATGAGGCAGGTGTCCACCTTCCTTCTTTTGCATACGGACATTCCCAGCACCATTTGTTGAAGAGACTATTCTTTCCCAAGTAAGTGGTCTTTGCCCTCTTGTCAAAAGTCATTTGGGGGGAGTGGCTGTAGCTCAGTGGTTGAGCACCTGCTTCCCATGTATGAGGTCCTGGGTTCATCCCAGTACCTCCTAAAGAAAAAAATATCAGTTCTCCATAAATGTGAGGGTTGTTTTCTGAACTCTTGGTTTGATTCCATTGGTCAGTATGTCTATTCTTGTGCCAGTATCAGGCTGTTTTCATTGCTATGGCTTTGTAATAAGTTTTAAGAATGGTAAGTGTGAGTCCTCCAACTGTGTTCATCTTTTTCAAGATGACTTTGGCTATTCAGGACGCTTACCATTCCATATAAATTTGACGACTGACTTTTCCATTTCTGCAAAGAAGGCTGTTGGAATTTTGGTTGGGAATAGAGTGCATTGAATCTTCTCTTAATATACACATTGTCTCAACTTGAAGATGCCTTGTAAAATGCACTTTTAATAATGAATTTTAAAGGAAAAAAGAAACACATTAGATATCCAATTTTAACTAATCAAAAATTGTTTTATATTTGTCCTCGTAACTACATTGCATCTGTCCTCGTAACTGAATCTCTTCTTCAATATCAGAATAAAATTTTGAGTGTGAGCCTTCTTCAAACCCAGCACCTAAAGATTCTCCTGAGTCACTTATTTTCTCAGCCAGTATACCTTTCTGCAAAGTTGCACTTTGCTCTTTACTGACTTTGCCTATGATCTTGACCTCTTTAGCATAAAAATAACACCAAGATTTTTGTCAAATTTTAGAATGGTTAAACTCATGGTTGTACTTTTTCCTTTTTCCTTAATTGAATTACAGGGAAAATTAAACAATTCCTATTGAAGTCAAGTAGTAAGCCTTTGATTGAGAAATATTTAGCATTTTCCTGACAGTTCTTAAGGATGCAGAAATTTACCAAGACAACTTTTGTATTTTCTTGAAAATATTATTAAGTATTCTAATAGATTTGGCAATTCCCACTATAAAAGTTATTAAGTTATTCAATTTCATGAGCATAAATGCATTTTTATCATACGTGAGTCAAACTGCAGAAATGCGTGTGGTAAAGTGTGAAACTTCTGTACCATCTTCACAATTGGCCATTCCTTTTATATTTGCTTTGACGATTTCTCTTTGTTTCTACTGCCTTTTCCACTGGTTTGTGACAAGGGATTTCTGCATACACAGTAATGTCTAGTTTCAGTGGTGAATCCTAGTATAATCTTTGGCAAGGACATTTTAAGCTACAACTAGGTTAAATTTAAGCTACAACTAAGTTAAAATGCAAAATTGTACAATATTAACACCTAGGAGGTAAAACTAGATTTGTACACGGGCCAACAGTGAATACTCTACAAGATACAACCCTCTGCCTATTGGTTGGCAAGTGTCTTCTGAGGGCAAGGGTAAGGAACATTCCAACTTCTTTAAAAATCTGATATGAAAATCAGTATTGCTGCTTTGTTGAGGTTATTTGGGCACTGAAAAAAATAAGAGTATCATTAAACTCTCATAGACTGATGTCACTAATCACGATTTTGCACATTAAGAAATCATCATTTGGAAGTTAAGCAACATGTGCAAGATCTGATGGTGAATACCAGAGTTGGGATTTGAACTATGCTCTAATGGTGAGCTCCATTCTCTTTCTACTGTATAAGGCTGTTTTTTGACATTGGACAAAGATTCCCATATTTTTATCTTTATATAATGCGCTGCCTTATTTCCACTCCAATTTGACAAGTCCAACATCTTTTCCTCTGTCTTAATTGCTAATATTCTTTTCCAGATTAGATAATCCTGATGTTCTGCCGCAGAAATAAACAAGACACAGTCTGCCCTCAGGGACCTCATAGTGACCTATGAAGAGGTTTACAATAAAGATGGGCAGAGAATGCTACAGGCACGGTGGTTAGCTAACTAAGCCAGAGTAAATAGAGAATGCTTACCAAAAAAGATAACCCGTGAGCTGACTCTTACAGAAAGAATAAGAGTGAGCCAGGAAAACAAGTTAAGATGACTGATATTTATTTTATTATGATTCACTGGTGATACCATAAAAATCACTTTCCAGGCTTTATTCTAGACCCACTTATTTTGAATGGAGCAGGATGTTTTGTGGGTGGCAAAAGCTAAAATGAATGAAGGCAGGAATGAGATCTTCACAATCTTGTTTGCCACAGAAAGGAATTTTAATGTTATATGTAGGCAACATTTTATTTTTAGGAAGTAAAAAAGGATGCTAAGCAAGAAAGCAAGATGATTGGAATTTTTTTAAAGAAAGATCTAACTCATTACTGAGCAGAGAGTGGTTTGGGGAGGTGAAAGATTGGGGGCTGGGCTATAAGTAACGTCTTTGGCAAACCATTGCTGAGAGCCTGGTTTAGGGCAGTGGTGGGGATGTTGGCGGTGGGGGGCTGGGAAGGGGCGATGAACAGGAAAGAACGGATTCGAGAGGGATATAGGAGGTAAAATTAGCCCATCCTCATTCAGCAGTGACTTGTTGTATGTGAAATCAACATGAAGTGTATTCCAAGGGAGGGACGTCTCGGATCCGAAATCTCAAATGGTGAGGAGAGAAGTGAAAGGAAAGAAAGCAAAGCAATAAATTTAGAAACGGATGTGAGTCGTGTATAGTTAACGAGTTTCCCTGCTACAGGACTTTTCAAAGCCTCTAACAGCTCAACATGTGATGACTACCTCCAAAGCGAAGATGCAGTGTGACGCATTTCCCAATATTTGTAATAACAAAAGTCTCTTTTGTCACTTATGATCCTCTCCAGGAACTAGCATCACAAAGAGAACAACAATGATCCAAGGAGATGCGGGGGAAGTGGTTCTCAGTTAAGAGGTCATTAGAGCCCTTAGGAAGGAGCGTGGCTGGGTGAGTGGAAGCCCCTGCGCCCGGGAGGAAAGAGCGCATGGAGAGGCCCTGAGCGCAGATCATTTGTACTGGAACAGAAAGGCGGGCTGAGGTCGGGCAAGGAGCCGGGGGGCGCGATGCGCAGGGGAGAGAGAGGAGGTGCAGAGCCACGCGAAGAAACCGGAGGATTACACCCGGGGAAGGCTGCTTGCTCATTTGTCTTTAAAAGGAAACGACCTGACCGATGAGGGAGAAGTGGATGGAATGGAACCTCGCGCACAGGTAATGCAGGTGCAGAGAGCGTCCTCGGGATTACCGCGTCATTTCCCTCAATCTGTTTGAAGTTGACAATATTTTCCCCCGGGCCTTGTCTCAATACGATGAGTTGCTGCTAGGTATTGATGACTGATGACTTTTTCAGTAGCAGGTATTTCACAATTGTCCTCCGTGGTTTTAAAAGGTTTCCTAGATGAAAATAAATAGAAATATAACTCTGATTCCAATCCCTTGTTTCCAGGAGCATATATATTTTACCGTAATTCACTGCCTGCAACAGAGCCACAACTGTTGCAATGATTATTCTGCCTTAATGGGTCATTTACGAGCATTTCAAGTCCACGTTATAAATAATCCTGTGCTAATATTTAATAAAATGATTTGGGGAAGGACCACCATAAACTGCCAAACATGTATAAATAATGATTTTTTTCTTCCTTGTTTTCCTAACTATGAAATAACAGGAGCTGTTTTGGAATTTGTATCACCTGTACCACTCATTTGTATCACCTGTACTATTTCAACTGATTTCTTTGTGAATTGTCATTTGACAGTTTCTTGCAGGTTTCTCAAATTCTTCACAGACAGGGCATATTCACATCTCTAAATGCTATTCCCCAGCACCTCCTGCTAGTGGCACAGGTAAGGAACAATATAATTCTACTCGAAGAAATGGTCCTTAAGGAATATCTCTAAATGAAGATTTATGAAGTTTGGGGACTTAGCACTAAGATGGTGCTTCTTCCTGAGGGGCTCATTGTCCAGTGTAGGGTTTCTCAAACTTGGTAATCATGAGTTACACCTTGTTAAAAATGAAGATTTCCTTTTCTCACCCCCAAGAAAAATCTATTAGGAAAGAATCGCAGGAAATAATCACATGCAAAGTAATGCATGCATGCACTAATCACATTCAAGAGTGGTCTGAACAAAATTCAGCACAAGCAGAGAAGAGCGATTCATTTATTTCCTTACGATAGCTAGAATATTTGATTCTTTCCAGTGCTCTGACGGGCAGCTAGTGGTCAGTTACGTCTACATATTGCAGGTGATAGTAATAATGTCAAACACTTCAGTACCAGTTGTAACTAGCTACCACATGAAGCCCCCGGGTGCCCTCCTGCGGCTCAGCACCTCCCCTGAGAACCTCCCTGCCTGTAATACAACAAATAAATGAACAATGTTTGGAAAAGTGAAAAGCCTCCAGGACCTGCTTCAGGGATATAGCGAGCATCAATTCCATTTGGGTTTTGCCCCAGCTGAACCCTTTGTTAAATATGCTGACTATCTCCCCTTTACGTAGGAATAGTAAGAGAGGGGGAGAAAGAAATAGACAGCCCAAGCTAAACTCCTGATAGTGATCTGTAAACAAAAACGTTTGGAAACAGCTAGTTTTAAAACAACAAGGGCTCGGTTATGGCTCACTCTCAGATTGAGTAGTTTGCAGCTACCTTAAATACACTCGTAGATATTTATGTACATTAAAACACAACTTAATAAAATATTCGAGACATTCCAACCATTCTGAAACTCTCTGACCCTCTGCATTCTCCCTTCTCCTGCATTTGAATATGATCATTCTCACATCACTCTTGAACTATGACCCATCAGAACCTTCAAAGCTCTTACAAATCCATAGAGGCCCGAGTTATGGGCCATTTTCCCTCACATCCCTGGAAACAGCCATCGAGCATTACTGGAGGACCAGAAGAGTGACGTGATGACGTGTGCTTAGTAGGACCAGCCTAGCAGCTGAATGTGAACTAGGCTGTAGGGCAGCAGGTAGAAGGACGGACGCCAGCCAGCAGGAGAGCAGATGCGAGTGTAGAGGTGGTCAAGGTGGTGAGCTGTTGCCAGATTCTAGATATCTACTGAAAACTAGTGGGCGGAACGGGACAAGGAATGTGTCGAAGTTAGGAGAATTGTCCAACAGGGGGAAGGTTTCTGAAAACATAACTGTCAAACAAATAATCAAACGATGCTATCTGATTTGCAATACAAAAGTGAGATGTATGAGTTTGTATATGATTTTGTAGATTATATGATGCATAAATAACCATGAAATAAAGAGATGTCTATCAGGTACCACTGTCCTGTGTTAAACCAGGCAACTCCGAACAACAGTTAGCTCCCTCCCATCATTAGAATTTTCCAGGCAGAGACTACGTGTATTTACATCTACGTGTCATTTTAGAGGGCATCCTGTATCATCAGGCGGAGATGGGACTACCTGGGGTTAAAGCCACTTTATGATTTTTATTCCAATGGAGGAAAGATTAGAATAGATAAATATAGGTGGAAAAACTCCAAAGAAATTAAATATTTAAATGACTACAGTTTTCATGTAATTCTTGCTACAAAGCATTCTTCATGCCATAAACCTCAGGGAAATATATGTCAGTTCCTCATGAACACGCCCACAGCAGATTGTAAATACAAAACTAGGATCCACAAATGGAGAATGGTTTCATTGTCTGCCAGAGCACTCTCCAATTGGACATGATCCCTTGGGAATTCATTACTGAAGACCAGTCCCACCCCTTGAAACCGCTGCTGGTCTCACTCAGGCTTGTCAGACAAGACATTGGCAGTGAGGACGTTTGTTCTTCTCAGCTTTACACCAACTCATCTGGTTAACCAGGTAAAATTCTTTTACTCCTCCTTTTACCTTTAAATGTAAATTAATGTATTAAATGTAACAATAGACGAGTGTATGCATTAATATGTGAGATGTCTGGATGTTAACGGGTTTCTGAAAATACAGTGATAATACTTTACGCACTAAATGAAGTTCTGGGAGTAGAAAAAAAATGCATAAGATTAAGTATACATTAAAAACCCTTGAGGTGCTTAATGTCATTTTTTTACATATGTTGAAACTATATTCATCTAAAAATGTGCAATGCTTTCTGATGCTGGAAATATGAATTTCAACAACGGTTGATAGTTGTGATGTTTTGTCATAACTGTTTGGAAATATGTTTTCAGCTAAATAGTTGAAAGTGAAATTATTAGTTAAAGCAGATTATATTTGGCAATTTGAGTTTTCATTTATTTCCATTTCCATTTTTACTGAATAATTTTGTTACAGACATTGTAAGATTATCATTGCATTTTGAAAAATGTGTGTGTGTGTGTGTGTGTGTATATATATGCTTATGGTGATAAGAAACATACTATTCTGTTGTTCTTTTTATCATACACTTTTCCATAGAATTTATCAAAATCCACTGATTTTGAATATATCACTTACCTTTTTGACATATAATTTATAAGACATACTGAAGTAAGCCCAGAGAAACATATTACCAAGATTATAGTGCCTAATGGCACAGCTTTTTAAAAAAATTCAGAGCTTCTTAATCAACAAGATTACAAATGAAATGATATGCTGCCTTCAAGGTTGGAAGTTAATTGAATGAAGAGACAGCATGCTTTTCTCGTACAGCAACCTATAACACTCATGGATAAGCGATTTTTTTTCCTTCCCTAAAGTAATTGCATAGTCATCCTTAATTTAAAATCACGTGCTTTTACTCAGTTGGTTGTTTTCAAACAGGGCAAAGGTCCTGAACATTTATTCTGGGGAGATTTAAATTGTCAATATGATGTAGTGCAAGGACCTTTCAGTATAAGTAATTAAAATTCATTGTGTGTGTGTTTTACTGTATGTTGAATATTTTAGCTCTTATAATGTGCAAGAAAGATAATATTACTACAAATTAATCTTATAACCCCCAATTATTATCCTATTATTTCTCTGTTGATTCAATACGTTCTCTTCTGTTTCCACATCATGTAGAAACTGAATAAAATGTTAAAGGAAAAAGTTATTGATCTCATTAAGTAAATGCTAAGTTAGTGAATCACATATATTAATCACTGTTTTAATATTGCCAAAATTCACTAACCAATGAATGATGTCAGGAAAATTATGCAGAATTAAAAGGCAGTGAAACGAAGCATCCTAATGCCTATATGAGAAAACCCAAGCCCCTGTTTCCATTAAGGCTTCAATACACAAGAATAAATTATTGCAATTTAAATATTAGTCTGCATATTTTTAGTGTTTCTTATGTAAGACTATTTTCAGAGCAATATTTTTTATTTTTTTAACTAAAACTACATAATTTTCCAAAAAATTAATCATCTTAAAATTTAGCATATTCACTTTATGGTCTATTAACAGCTCCTAGACACCTCATGAAATATTAATTTCTGTCATCCTGAAATAGAAGCTTTCAACCTAGCACAGGACCTGTGCTTAAAATTGTTATCCTATTAGCACATGTGGAAAAAGGTCTGATGACAAATACAAAACTATATTAGCTTTGGATGACTTTAAGCAAAATTAATAAAGGCAAACATAAAATCCTTCTCCCAAAACCTCACAGAATTGGGAAGTATAAAAAGCCAATTTTCTGGGAAGTAGTAGGAATTTGAAAAGTTCATTTTCTCTTACTTCATTTTCTTGTTTAGTGGCATGGAAACGTCTTATCTTGGTGTAATTTTTTAAATTTTATGAAGAATTTTGAACATATACAAAAATGGACAGAGCAGTGTAATGAACTTCTTTTAATCTGCAATTCTACTTCTGTCTCTTTTTTGTTGTTGTTGAAAATAAAAATCTGTATTTTTGTCTGGTAGAATTTCCCAGTCGGGATTTTGCTGATTAGTCTCTTGAGATAGTTTAACATGGTCCTCTGCCTCCTGTACTTTTTGTAAATTAGTATTTGAGACAAGCAAATTCCTCAGAATCAGGATCTATTTTTCGGCCAGATGCTTCAGAGATGGCCTTGAGTTCTCCCATCAGGAGGCACTTAATATCCAATTGTTTCCCTGTTTATAGTGGCAGCAGCCATTGGTGCTCAGGGTTATTTATATATTTAATTTGAAATGTGAGAACACAGAGTTAATTCTGAAAAATCGTGAGGCATATTGAAAATAGTGATGGAAAATAAACAACCCGGAATGAAATATAAATCTTACTTCTGGAACACTTGGCTAGAAAAGTCACCAAAGCATGTCTTTATTTTTTATATATGACTGTGGTTTCTAGAATTTGAAATTATATATAGTAAAAAGTCAATATCTAAGATTTCTTATAAAATGCACACTCAATCCGTGCCTCCAGCCCCTTTCTCTATTTTCTTGTTTGTCCGTCCTCCTTTTCTAGCTCTGCACTGGGCGCTCTTAGCCAAGTTGTCCAAGTTGCCTCTCAAATCCCGGCTTGAAATTAAAGTACTTAACTAGTACTTTACTGTGAGTGATATGGGTACAGCAGTGTTTCAAGGAATCAAAATTAGGGGACATAGTCTGAAAATAATTTGTCCCATATCTAGCAAACTGGGAAATATTATTTGCATGTTAAAATACTGACATTTATTTAAAAGTTCTGTTATTTATGGGATGAAATGGAGAGAACATTTAAAAGCACCTGTTGAGTAGAAGATGGAAGTCTGACTCAAGAGCAAGTCAGAAACCTGATTACTGGAACTAAAATATGAGGAGCCAGACCTCCAGCAAGCCTAGCTTCTTGGTGCGACGGCCGAGCATAACCTTAGAGCTTCTCGACTCTGCCATGCCTGGACTCATAGTGAACCAAGCAATGGGGAGCCTCCAGGAGGGCTTGAAGTGAGATGGGAGGAAGGTAGAGACCTGTTTTAATAAGTACATGAACCTCAAGATGAATGAATTGGTATTTTGTGAGGAAGCAAAGATGAAATATAAATCAAGTTGGGAAGATACCCATAATGATTTTGTAAACCACGTTATCACTCATTAAGGGTAGTTGTTAAACAATTTATACTGTGAATAGGAAAATAGAAATAAAGGCACTGACCAGTTGGTGCATGTATATGTATATAATACACAAAATAAAAATATACATTATGAAAATAAAAATATGAAAACTAAATTAATGAGAAGGAATTTTACTTCAGATGTGGTTTATGGCAATCACGTTTTATGCTACAGGGAGTTTACTTTAAATGAAAACTCTTCAACTAGTTAAGCTATGGAAAGGAATCAAAATAAAAGAAAATGTCTTTTAGGAATAAAAATAATGCACAGTACTACTATGGTGATTTTTATATTGCCACTTTTTCTTTGTTTCAGCAATGTACTACATTCTGATTTGGGTGAATGTGGTAACTGCTTGATATTGAGAGAAAAATGCAAAATTTCTTCGATGTTGAGTTATTTTTAAATTTCATTGGACACTTTAATTGTAGCTAATTTCTGGAGTTCAAATAAAATGAGTAACTGCATATTTCTTTTTGTGGGACTGTTGACTACTGAGCTTCATTGAGAAATTTTAATTATTTTTAGATCTTAATTTCCCCTAGGAATTCCTTAATTAGTTTCTCTTACTTAAAGGTTTCAATCTTTGAATTCTATACAACCCACGCCCTGAAAGAGTTCATAAATTAAATGAAAGGCTAACAGAGAAAGAGGCATGTCTTTTCATGGTACACTTACTTAAATAGAAATCAATTTAAAAAATAGTTGGGAATTATCTAGTGTTAGGCCCCTTATATTCTTCAATTCGGCCACAACGCCTAAAAGAAGGGTATCATAACTTCTACTGCCTTCTAATAATAAGATTTAAGGTCTTTGAGAGACTTCCCTCCCCCCATGGCAGTTTCTCCAAGTAATAAAACTAGGTAGTGAGCCAAATTTCAGGCAAGGCTCGTTTGATAATGATGAACATGATGAGGATGTTAACCTGAACTGGATTGTCCCACAGGTCCACGCCTTAAAACAGCTGATACAGCATGTTTGTTTTCTCTTGGTTAACTCTACATTTTAGCTATTCTAGAAGGATTTTTATATTTCCCTAATTCAGCAATGTTTTAGCTATTCAAGGACCTTTGTATTTCCCTACTTAAAATCACCTTGTCAACTTCCACAAAATGGTGGGATTTTTATTGGGATTAAATTTATATATCAATTTGGGTAGAAATGACATCATTACCGTCTTGAGTCTTCCAATCCACAAACATGGAATGCCCCTCCATTTCTTTAGATCTTTCTTAGTCTCTCAGCAGTGTTTTATATTCTAGGTAGAGGACTTACACAATTTCTGTCATTTATTCCTAGATATTTATGTTCTAGGTTTATCCTTTGCTCATGCCTTTGTCCTTAGGAGTTGGTAATAAAATTATAAAAGAAATTAGGGCACTTTCCAACTCTTTATCCTCTGGAATATTTTGACTCATATAAAAATGCTGCAAAGAACCACCTGAGCCTAGCATCTCTTTTAGTGATAGATCATTAACAAAATGTTCCCATAGATAATGATTTGCAGATGTTCTTCTATTGAAATCAGTTTTAGTAATTTATTATTCTTCTATGATATTATCCATTTTATCTGAATGTCCAAAATTATTGCCATGAGGTTGGCTTAATAATCTTTATAATTATTTAATCTCTTCTGCTATTGTGAATATATCTGATTTCTAATGTCATATAGTTTTCTTTCTTTTTGTTTTAACATGCCAAGGGTGTTTTTATTATTGGTCTTTACATAAAAGCAGACATTGGTCAATCAGTATGCTTGCTTGTTTTCTAACTCATAATTGTCAGGTTTCATCTGTGTTAATTCACTTCATTTCCTTTGACCTTATTTTGGGGGTACTTAAGTTAAATCTTCAGCTGTATTTTTGATTGTTATATTTTATTGCAGAAACATTTAAGACTATAACTGTTCTTAAAGTATAACTAAAGGCACCAGTATTTTAAAAATTGAAATTCTATACAGAATCTTGTATTTTTATTCAGAATAAAGAAAATGTTAGTTTTACAATTATAATATGCCACAAAGACAAAAACATTTTTTCTTTCCTCATTAATTTTCAAAATCCCAGCTCATTCATAGAATAAGGCAAAATTGGTGTAATAATATTCCCTAAAGTGTTGATCTGGGGCTGCATAACTCCACTAATAAACTGCACAAACTGATTTATCTAATACTGATTATCAAAGCAAAGTAACAAAAGTAATAATGCAGGAATAAATTTTATATTACCATTTTAAAGAAAAAAATCAAGGTATGCAAATGTAAATGCATTAATATCAGCTATGGATTGAAGTAGAAGTAAAAACGGTGTCTACGTGGGGGAAATTTTACCATATTTTCAGGTTCATAAGAGTAATAGGATATAATACAATAGGTTGGTTTTAAAAGGGGCAATTATGAATCATTTAACCAGCCACCCCGCTACCTTATTTAACCAAGGAAGGAAGTCTTTCTTTAAGGAAGTATGTATTGAATATGAAAGTGATAAAACTGACAAAAGCAAAGAAGGTGTATCCCCACTTGTTCCATGCCCCCCGCCCCCAGCCTGCTCAGCACCTGAAAGGGCTCCCACTGGCAGTGTGCACCGAGCGTTGCTCTTGTGTATTTACAAAAATGAGAGAATTAAAGGATGGTGAAATTTAGTTAAATTTTACTTTTTAAATATTCCTCTGAATTCTTTTTTATCTTACATTTTAATAATTCTATTTATTCTTAAAATTTGAACTAATAATCCAAATATTCCAGAAAACAAACTTCTCTATCATATGAGAAAACTGAGCCCTAGTAGAGTTTATTTAGACAAAGGGCAGACTACTTATTGTGGTAGAGTAAAATTAGTAGTGAGACTCTTAGTCCCTCTTTTCTTTTTCTGTATAAAGTTCTTTAATCCCAATAATTTATGCAAGTCTGCATGCCATACAAACTCTGCTAAATTTAGTTGTCTCACACATTCTATAGATGATGTAATTTCAAATCTTGCATGTAGCAATTCAAATTAAAAATAGATCAGAATGTATCTATACAAGTTTTTCCCAGTCTTTGTGGGCTGTTATGAAATGTGTTTTGAGGGACAACATGCAAGAGAGCAACATGCTGTCTTTGAATAAAAATATTTTTAATAAATATATACATACATCACACATCATATCATTCTTTTCTATATCATATCTATCTTATCTATATCTTTTATATATCATATCTGTCTATCTAATGATAAGCATCATTCTTTATAGCTTCGTCAACATAATTGCTACCAAAACCTGTCACGGTTGTACGTACTGCCATCCCATTCGAGTATTAATCAAAATCCCCATGCTACACACACACACAACAATGTGAAACAATCTGATCTTTATCCTATTTTAGATACATAAAATAAGAGTTTCTTATTTTAATTTAGCTGAAAATTGCAAAATATTCTTAGATATCAGTGTTCTGGGAAGAATAGCCCAAAGAATGGGCAGCATTTCACCAAATTTTTCACACATTTTCCCATGGTATATTAAAACACATTCTACTGGCCAAAATTAGAAGTCTCACCAAAGACTGGATGGTAAATGTTCACAAGAAATGTAAAGTCATTTGCCGTCTCCCAGCTCAGGCTTCCGCCTTACTGACAGAGTGAGGTGAAGAATCTGAGGAGCCTTCACCCTTGCTAGACTTTCTGTGAGGAACAAGATGGCAGCAGCACCCCAATATCTCCTTCAAAGAACCGGAAAAAGAAGAGACCATGTCTTAGTGGCAAGAATGTAAAGTTGAGAGTTCTAAAAGCAGCCTTCTGATCTATGCACCAGCCCCACACTGGTACATGGACATTTAATGCTACAGAACTACTTATTATTCAAAAATGATTACTTCTCTCAAGATTTGCACTGCTAAGGCATTGGTAGTCAGAAGTGTTTGGTATGAAGAATTTCCTGAGCTTCAGCTTCTGAGCACAGCCACAGCTTGTGTGAAGTGTATGTAATTATTTTTGGTGTCTTGAAGCCAGAGTTTTGGAAGGAGCCTGGATGTCCCTGGGAAAATGTATAAAGCAAATTAAACTTTCATTTGAAGTACTCCCACATGTCTCCTAATAAGCATTCCCTTTCTCCTTCCTGCCCCCTTTAAGCTTATAGGCTCTCATTCAAAGCACAAGTACTCCTGAAAATACTAGCTCTGTCCCTCTGCTAACTTCCTAAGGAGTTAAAGAGTTATCTTATCCACGAAAACACCAATTACATCTAAGAAAGACCGCTAGGAAACTGATTACCAAAATGCTTGAACAGTGTTGGGAAAGGTCCCCAGACCCAGAATGGCAGAACTTGGAATACCAGACACTGAAGGCTGAAGGTGGCTTCGACACACTGTTGTAAGCCAAGGCATCTGAAGGGTTCTGCCCAAAAAGGCTACTCTTCTCGCCTTAGCCTGTCTCCAACCCCACCTCCCTCCTACTTCCAGGGAACAAAATAATCAACTAGCAGGCCACATTCAAGAGGCTCCTAACCTTCTCTCCTCTACAAAGAACAAATTCTTGTGCTGAGACAGCAACCCAATATTTTAACTATAAAATGTGCTACTATTGGAATTAATTTAGTATTTTAATTCTCTCCACTTGATTGTTGTCATTTTCAGCTTAACAGGATATATCCAATGTATAACATTTGCTATATGTACATTAAAAATAATTTAACTCACAGTTATTAAACTCATCAGATAAGCTTCCAGAAGATACATGCATACATGCATATAAGGATTGCATATATAAAATAAATTTCTTAATGCCTTATTTTTTCTAGATCGTTTTTGTGTGATATATTTACAAATTGTCAATAGTTAACATGCAACAGTCATAGGTTTTGCACAGGATTTAACTGAAGGCATTTTAAGTTGATTTAACATTTGTAAATCTACAGGGAAAAAAGTGCTGCTCTATCTTTAAAAATTTCTTTAAGATAATGTAATACAATAAACCACAGACAATTTTTGGTACTATATTAATGATACATCTTCACCATTAGGAAGCTTTCTCTTCTCGAGGATGCTTAAAGATATGAATCTCTGATAGTTAGCAGCATCTTTCACCCAGATTTTTTTTTTTTTTCAGGATTGAACCTGGGACTTCATATGTAGTAAGCCAGCACTCAAATGCTGAGCCACGTTGGCTCCCCAGAGTTCGCTTTTCCCTTTGTCAGCTTGTTATTTTGCTTATAAGGAGGCACCAGGAACCGAACCCGGACCTCCCATGTGGGAAGCAGGCACCCTACAGCTTGAGCCACATCCACCCCCCAGATTTCGTTAATTCAACAAGAATCTAAGTGGTTCCAAGAATTCAGTGTCTGCTTCTTAGCATTTTTTCTCAATTGCTTCTTTAATGATTATAGAATGTCCTTGAAAACCTCAAGCTCAAAGATAAATTTTAACAATTACTGGGTATTCGTCTCCAGTTTATTTAAAATGCCAAAAGTAGGGAATTTTGATGAATTTCTCTTTGTTCAAAATTTCAAACACAAAAATAACTTTTGAGATACTGAGAGATATTTTATTTGTTTACCAAACCGTTGTGTCCATTGTTTAGAGATCCTATATTTACTGATGTTGATATGGTAGTGAACATACTTCCATAAAAATAAACACATTTTTAATAGAACAATCAGGAGATTTGTCACCTGACAGCAAGAACATTGCTATCTTTCAAAAAGAAGATCCTTGTGATTTTTATTGGTCAAAAAAACTCTTTTAAAGAACAAATATGCCTTTGATTTGGGAAGGGGATCAGGGCAGCGAGCGTCTGTAATTTCTTTCTTAGCGATCTTAATGTTTATAGCTGTGGAAAAATAGTAATGATTATAATTTCAGAAATGATATTTAGGTATCACCTTCAGATTATCTAGAGGTTTGAGAGAAAAATAATTCAGTTATTAGTCTTTGATTCAACTTTCCCAGTTTTTCACTACAAATAGATGACTATGTAGAAAAATATAAAAATCACAGTAAAATAGAAATCAAAGATTGAGAGTCGATTGTCAGATCTGAGAGGAGCTACCACAAACTACAAAGCTGATTGAAAGGCATAGTGAAATGAATTAACTTATTCATCCTTTATATGAAATTTTAAAATAAAAAAAAGTAGAGGCAAACTGAAATTAGATCATTGTTCCTAACTTGCTTGAAAACCATGTTTTGAAGATGGTCAGAATATTTTTTGAAGAGACAGCAACAAGAAAGGTTAAGACACTGGGCTTACGAGGAAAGGAAATAGACAATGCAGAATTAAAATGAGGATTGTTGGCACTAAGGGGAAGACTCGTGTGGAAAATTGAAGAACTGATGCAAAGCAAAGATTCGAGAAATTCTCTTAGAATTCAGGGAAAGAAGTTGATAAAACATGAGGACAGAGTAGTGATACAACCTAGGAAGTAAGATTGTCCCTAAAAAATAAACCAAAGCAATATCCTAGAAGCAGCAATCAGAAAACAAAACAAAACTCTTCGGAACTGATTGCAGAGCTGGGTCGGCCAAATTGACAGGCCTTACATTGTTTCAGGTAAAATCAATAAAAGAGACTCAGAGTTCAGAAGCTTATGAGTTTTTTGTTGTTTGCACAAATTAGTCTTAATTTGGACTTCCTGTCTACTTTGATTCAGGTTTTATTACCATCATGTTGTTCGGGGATCTTTACATGAGTATTTCCTCTCACTTTCTTGGCCTGTGCTTTGTAACACTATTCCACTTTGAATCTTGCATCATGAGCACACCCACGTATGCCCATACCACAGCCAGAATCTTGAGGATGTGCAGAACTGATTTTCCATTGGGTTTTTACTGTATCATTCTAAGAATATAACTCTTGGAATAATCACAACGTATCTTCTTTTTTTAAGTGTGTTTCCATAGTAGCCCACTGGCAACTCTGTCAGACAGGAGATGCTCCCTTACAGTTTAATAATAAAGGAAAACACCTTGAACTCAGTGACTTAAAACAATAGTCATTTCTCATTCGAGGCACGTGCCTACTCTTCTGCTACCCACTGGTCTGTCTCCAGGATCCAGCTGAGAGGGCATCCACTATCTCGAACCAGCAGGTTAATGCATCCAGGTTGGTGAACAGGGGACCAGCATTGAAAACTTCCACCCTGAAGTGACACGTATCACATCCACTCTGCATTTCACTCACCAGTGCAAATCAGATGGTCACACCCAGCTTCAGAGGAGCAAAGAATTACAATCCTATCTTGTGCCCAGGAGAACTGGGAAAATTTGATGGACAGAATTTAATGGCTACCACATGTTCCCAGCTGCACTGAAGCAGTGAAATTCTCTGATGCTCCTAAAATGGGTGTGCTCATAAAGGAACTAAGGGATCCAGGCATTTGGCATTAGGGATGCCAGATAATCTCTCCAAAACACCTTCTGTTGGCCTGCTGCTAACAAAATTGGTGATGGATGTATTAAAATTCACATTCAACTGGAACACAGATTGGGTGGGTGAGGTGGGGAGAACTGCAGTACAGATTCAGAAGGAATTTGAACAGCCTTCCTACCCAGACCATGAAATCTTATTCACACCCCGAAGCTAAATCCCCTAAACTGAAATAAAAGAGAAATAGCACCCAGGCTTGGAAATATTTGGGGAAAAAAAGCAAGAGGGTGGTGGAAACGGTGAGGATGTGATCCTGTTTCAAGAGCATGACTCAAAATTTCTGGGATTAATTATAAGCAACAGATTCATATGGAATGGTTGGGAAGCTAATGTGACCACACCTGGCTAACAGATTACCTGGCTTAACCACTGAAAAACGCTTAGGTGCATGAAATGCTCCTCCAGAAGCCCTCTGCCGAGCTCTGTTCCCACCCACCTCTTAGGGGTAGGGCTCAGGATACTGAACGAGGGCCACCAGGTGGGCTAACAGAGACTTACCCCATACTTTCAACAAACGTCTGCTCAGCTACCAAAATACATTCCATATGGATTTAAAGGGCTAAAGGTTAAAAAAAGGAGAATCCATAAAAAAATAATTAGAAGTATATTAGATTTTGGATGGACAAGAACATTCAAAGCAAAGAACCGTAAAAGTTATATTATACATTAAACGATCATTAGGTGTGGCTATAAAGTAGGGACAAAACATTTTGTGGGGGTGAGAGGGAAATCAAGCAATATAGAGTTTATGTCATTTTTGTTTGAGGAGTTCTCACAGTTCTATAAATACCTGTTAGAAAAGGTAGGGGAGACGTCAGAACACTTGAAGAAACACATTCCAAAAGGCATTCCAAGAGTCGATACATGTAAGACTTTTACCCTTTGTAGCTACTCTTTTCCTCTACTTGCTGCCCCCCCACACACACACTCTGTTTGACTTCTAGATGTTGGATTGCCCAGGGACTCTCTGCATGGCCTCTTTCTGTACTAGCAGGTCCTTCCTAGGTGTCCTCACCCAATTCCAAGGCTTCAATCCCATCTATCAATGAATTCCTATCTCTTATCTACCCCCAAAACTCCAGATATTTATGTCCAACTGCTGATATTAAATCTCCACAAAAATATCCAAAAGATACAGTAATCAAAGTCAAAACCAAACACTAGCTTTCTCTCCCTACCCCGAGTCTAACTTCCCTTATTTTTTCTCCACATCCGTGCATGTTGCCACCCTCACTCCAAGTTTCCAAGTGAAAATCATCTATTAGTCACCTTAAATTCACCTTTTTCCAAATCTCATTCCAATGTAACAGTAAATCCTAACAGTTCTGCTTCCAAAATGTATCCCAAACCTATGAATTTTTCTCCAACTTCACTGCTACCAAGTCCAAGCCACCATCATCTCTAGCCTGGACTCCAGCAAGAACTTCCTAATGGTTCTCCCTCCTTGCAATAAAACAATGAGGTGATCATTTTTAAAACATATATCAGATTATTTCACTTCCCTTTTAATAGCATCCTGGAATTCCAATCATTTTTTTAATTAAAAGTCCAACCCCTTACCATGATTTATAAACCCCCATGATATGACCCCTTACTTTTTCCTAAATCTTATCTCAATAAATTTTTATTCGCCAGAGTTCTAGGCACTCTGACCTTTGACTCCCTTGAAGATACCAATTTTACTTCTGTGTGGGCATAGGGGGCGTTAACATTTATTAAAGCATTGAAAAGTGTAAAACATTTTGATTTGGTAATTCCTTTTCTGGGATTATTTGCTTGGGTAAAAAGCATTAAAAATTTGTATTTATATATAGGTATTGAATGTAGCATTTCTGTTATATTGATAGAATGAAAGACTATTCTATAGATGGTGAATAAATAAATTATAGCAGATTGAACGAATACAACAGCATATTTGAAGCTATTCAAAATTAATGCAATATTGAAAGGAAGAAAACAAATGTAAACTGCAGGTTACCAAGCAGTACACTTTGCTGCAAATCACAGAACCCAGCCTGGCTATTTTAACGAGAAAAAGTTTACACTAAAGAATATTTTGAAGCTGACAGATTCTTGGAAGACTAGAAAGCAAAATTCTGAAACTAAGCAGCCAAAACCATTGTCCAGCCACACCACGAGTAGATGGCAGCGTTGTTTTCTCTAGAAAAATCCTCACAGCCTTTCTCAGCTCGAGATTCAGCAGCCAGGTGTTTACTGCACACCTATTACTCTATTATTTGTTGTTGTTCTTTCATGGCTCAAACCACCATTCATAGTTGCCCATCCTTCACCTTATCTATCAAAAAGTTTGCCAGGAAGGTGGAAAGGAAAAGTGTAGCTCTCACTGTGTAAACTCAATGCTGCAGTCTACATGCCATGGAAACATGGGCACAATCAAGTATCTGTCCAGCCTGACTGGTTGACTCAGTCTGTTCTGCTACTGGCTTTTTATGAATTTAAAATAAATTGTGGTCAATGATTTTAAATAGAAGAAAATGAATATTAACCCATTAAACACCAATAGTCTGTTAATATTTTTGCTATATTTTGCTTGTTTTTTTTTCCCAAAAAACAGTGTTTATACATATATCTATAAATTAGATTATGGCATATGTGAGTCTTTTATTCTTATTTTAAAATATTTCCCTTTTATCATTCATATTTCAGTTAATAGTCTTTAAAATTGAAAAAACATTTATACAATATCTGATAAAGAAAGATGACTGATCTTTGAAAAACTATTTGAAAAGCTCCTGAAATCTATGAGAACTGGGTAGAGAGGCTGAACAGAACACTCCACAATAATAAGAAACCTGCAAATATCTAAGTGACATGAAAAAAATCCTCAAGTTCATTAAAATAAAATAAGTGCAAATTAAATATGATTCTCCATAATCAAACAGCTGAGTTTCTAATGGATTATGTGGAGCAAAAGCAACTCAACACAAGTCAATGCTCACTTTGAGTGGTCACATGGCATTTGTTTTAGTTTCTTAGGCTGCTCAAAGCAGATACCATGAAATGGCTTGGCTTTAAGCAATGGGAATTTATTAGCTTACTGTTAAAAACCAGGAAAATATCCAAATCAAGGCATCATCAGGATGATGCTTTCTTCCTGAAGACTGGCTATTGGCAATCCTGGCCTCCTCTGCCGCATGGCAAGGCACATGGCGGCATCTACTGGTCTCTCCCTTCTCTGCTGGGTTTCATTACTTTCAGCTTCTTGCTCCCATGGCACGCTCTCTCTCTCTGTCTGTCTGTCTGTCTCTCTCTCTCCCTCTCTCTCTCATTCTTCCTTCCATTTATAAAGGACTCATCCATCCTGAATGAGGTGGGTCACACCTTAATTGAAGAAGCACCATCAAAAGATTCTACTTACAATGGGTTCACACCCACAGGAATAGATTAGCTTTAAGAACATGATTTTCTGGTGTACATACAGTTCCAAACAGCC
>JAQZBX010001589.1:52958-66739 GCA_029593785.1 Cabassous unicinctus
GGGGATTCAATTAGCGTTTTCTGTAATTATATGAAATATAAAAATCCCCATTCTATTATAACTTTAAAGATGTACGCATAAGCAGTCCAGGCTAAGAATGGTTAACTTTTATAAACTGACAGCAGCTTGTTGCTGAGATGAGGGATAGCCTAATGAAGCATATGGATCCTGTGGTTAAAAGACAAAGGAAAAGTTGGCAGGAACTGGCTATGCTATTTAACTTCTCACTGTGCACTAGCAACCCATAATTGTTATCAGATTCCATTTTATGTTGTATGGATATGGTCCAGAACTGTGAAAATATCTTCTCTTCTAGGAATGTGAGGGCAGTTTGACTCCATTTGTCATCAGTCGGCTGCCCTGGAGTAATGCAGCTTGTTAGGCAGGTGTCCCTCTCCTCTCTCTCTTATCCCAAAACTATTTGCTTGCTCACAAAACAAAACAACCTCCCCAAATCTAGAGGAGAAGAGTAGCCATGACCTCTCCCAGCTCCTCTTCTTCTCCTAGTCTAACAAACACCACTTAACCATGATTCCCCAAGTCTATGTCTTTAGTCTTTGTGAAAACTGCTGTTGAGATAGTCAAGCAGCCATAATTTTTGAATCGTCTTATGATATTTAGCCAAAAGTTTAATGCAAATGGTACCAAAATCTTCATTTGAACTTTTGTTTAATAATTTATCCTGTATACATTTTTATGTTCAGCACTTTAGTTTTATTGCTTCATTATCCTGTAAAATTGGGGCTTTTAAATCTGGTGTGTCCCAGACTTTATTTTCTGTTGTAGTGGAGTAAATTTATCTTTAGTGGTCTTATTTTGGATGAGCATGGCAATTATAATTTTCTGCTACCTTCAGCATTTTAATCTTTGCCCCTGACCTCTATCTCTGGCTCTCAACTACTTTGGGATGAATGTAGATGTCATTCATCTACATTCCTACCCAAATGTCCTACCCAGAAGTCAAAATAATGATTTCCTTCTCATTCTGCCAAACTTCTCTCTTTTCTGGATTCTCTCTCCGGTGACCAATTCAACCAGTAGCCTAAGGCCTGCCTGGAGTCATTTTCTCTTTTTTAAGCAATTGGTCACCAAGCTTTGTCTCTTTTATTATCCTTAATCGCCTTCCATTTTCCTTCTATTTTCTCTGCTATTGGACTGGAATAACACATCCTGGCAAACTGTAATTGTACTTGGCAGAATTGGAATTTGAATCAAATATTATCTGACTTTTAAAACCTGGCCTCTTAATCCTTGTTGGAAACTGAAGTGTGACCTACTTAATTAAGGTCACAGATTTTGGATTTTGGTCTATACATAGTGGGAGTGATGTTATTAAACCAAGGTTTTATAAGAGTAATTTGGAATTATTCTATAGGATGTATTGGAATAAGAGCATAGTACAGTCAGGGGAAGAGTTCTTCTAGTAATGAGATGAGATGAAGAGGATGTAGCTAGAGTAGTCTCACAGGGGAAAATTAAGGAAAGATGAATCTGAGAGTAAATTACTGACAAAGTTAAAGGATTGGCTATTACATTACTTTAGTTGCTTGAGTGTTCTATTTAAATGTCAACATATAATAAAAGACTTAGTTTTCACTTCCCTGTAAAGTAGAACCTACTGAGTTGTAGTTAATGACATTACCCAATTTCAAATGTAAATTAAATGTAACATCACCTGACAAAAAGGAACTCTACTTGGGCTGTGCAAAGGTTTACTTTGAAAAATACACCAATGCTTTGGATTCTCTAAAGCTCTTCATACAAAGAGAGAATCACGCATTTATCTTCCACATTTATCATTTTGTTCAGTAGAAGTTTGTTTGGAAAATGTCTGTGATATCCAAAAACAAAGTTCCAGATGGAGGAGGTGAAAATAGACTTATGTTCCAGCTGTTTCTAATCTTTCTTTTTTTTTTTTTTAGTTGTGGTTAAAAATGAAAGTGCACCCTTTAAAAGACAGAATCATCACTCTCTTCAAATGTGAGGGGTTCCTATGGTGGCTTCTCACAAACTGTTGTCTCTTCTAGTAAAGAGTGCATCTCATGCACGCACATGCACGTGGCCCGTGTTCATATGTTCCTGTGGGTGTGTGTACGTGTGCGTGTCTCTAAACAGTCTCCCTGAGGAGAGCTTTTTCTATAGGTGGAATGGTTCCCTGCATGTATTTCCAACAGCCTACACAAAATCCCAAGGTGAAAACTTCCTCCAGGTACCATTATATTGAGGCAGCTGAAGGAGGTGGATCTTTCTTCATTTTGGTAGCTTTCTGCTGTCTTAGAGGGTTCAAAACAGGAGCACTTCTTCTTTTACAACGCCTCCTTAGCACATCTTACTTGAGCACTGTCTATGGGTGCCTCAAACACAATGTATCCTTTGAAGTGATGGAACTGTTCTGTATCTTGACTGATCAAGGTCAATATCTTGGTTGTAATATTGTATTACAATTTTACAAGACACTACCACTGGGGAAAGGGGACATGGGATTATCATTTCTGCATCATTTATTACAACTGCATGAGAATCTACAATTATTTCTATATAAAAAGTTTAATTTTAAAAACTCAATCTATCCAAAACTAAATTATGATGTTCTCTCCCAAGAGAACAAAATTCCTTTATCTCAGTGTCTGCTGATGAAACCAGCATGTATCTGATGGCAATACAGGAACCGTCTTTCACTCTTCACTGCTGCCAACCACAGCCCTCTTCAGTCAGTTATCAAGTCCTGCAGATACACTTGCTGTTTCTCGAAGACATCTATCTTTTCCTCTCTTCCTTTACCCTACTGTCGATGCCATTTTTCAGAGCCTTGTTTTCTCTTCCCTTAGTTAACAAATAGCCTCCAAATTGGGGTTCCCATCTCAAGGAATATCACCCTAAAACAGTAGTTTTAACCCCAGCTGCATTTTACAGTCACTTAGAAGCTTTTCTTTCTTCCAGGATCTCCACCCCAGGTCAATTAAATAAGAATATTTAGAAGTGGGGGCTGGGCCTCAGTATTTTCCAAAAGCTTCCCAGATAATTCCAATGTGTGGCCATGGTTAAGAAGCGCTGTCTTGAATATCTTTCCTCAACTGAGATTCTAGAATGATTTACTAAGATGCAATTCTGTCATCATGAGTCATTGCATGCATAAAAAAAGACTTCTGCCTATTTGCAGACCAGCTTTCCATTCTATGCTGTTTTCTCATACTTTTTTTTTTGTCCCAAATTATAACGATAATCCAAAAAATTCATACATGGCCACCATCCAGCTCAGGCAGATCATAAGGCAGCCTCAGCAAGGCCAGACCCTGCCTGGGAAGATGCAGGCTGGATATCTTCAGTGAGTCAGAGTGTGCAGAACAAGGCTCAGCATCTAGCCTGCAGGCCCAAAGTAGCCCTGGACAGAGCATGCAGGTCATGCAGCAGATCAGGACCACCTAGGAAAGATCTTGCAGATCCCATAGATGTGCTTTTCTAGCCAGTTTCAGGTACCCAGGTGGTGCAGGGCAGATCAAGTCACTATCCACCAGTGCCCAACAGAACACACAGACAAAAGCCCAACCAGGACAGCAGCTCTCTGGGACTAAAGAAAGTCACCTTGACTGCTGGCCAGGACCCTGCCCAGTGCACGTTCTCCCAAGCAGCCAGCCCTTCCAAGGCTAAGCGCCTCAGCTGACTGGCTACTGAGCGCAAAACCAAAGCCCCCAACACAATTTTATCACGAAGCCTCGGGCGTTGGGATAGTCTCCCTCCCCAAAGGAACCAGCCAATTTCAGAGTCACCGACTCTCTGACAGAAGGATGCCATGTTTTTGCTTCAGTTTTTTTCCCTAAAGAATCAATATTTTGTTGAAGAATTAATAAGTTGATCTGTATGGGCAATACTATGAAATGAAAATACTAAATATCATATTTATGGCATTTTCTTGAAACGTGTGGTTGCAGACATGTTTCTTTTCTTCTGTTTTGCTTTGCTTTGTTGTATTTTTGTCTTACTGCCACTTTGTTTTAGGAGAAAACTCTCCAGGGGTGTACATTACCACATCCTAATTCTTGGAACAACTGCTGCTCTCAGGTTTTGCCATCTTGTTCCACTTTCAGATGATTACATGAATCCATGGAGCTCTTTTACAAGTGGTCCATTCCCCTTGCACTAGAGCTCTGGCATTCACCTCAAAAAGTTATAGAAAAATTGCTTCATTTAAGAGGTGAATTCATTCTCCACGGATTTTTTTCTCAAACCATTTTCTCCCAGGAACCCTAGGAGACTAGAACTTTGTGCATCTTTCTTTCCCCAATTATTATTATTATTATTATTATCCTTCTTCTTCTCTCTCACACCCTTTTTTATTTCATTTTTTAAACGCATTAAAAATTGTGCTAGATGCCTTTATCACATGGACTTCAGATTACAAGGAATACCACAAGACTCCTTCTATGTACACTGGATTATATGGCGATGAATGGAAGCAGCAAAACCAGTTAGACATGTAATGGAGTCATTTAAGCTTTGATAAAGTTGGTGACAGCGGATATGAAGACAAATAAATGGCTTGGATTAGATAAATGTTGGAGGGAAAATGCAGGGCTAGTTGCTGGATTAGATGTGGGGTATTAGAGAAAGATAAGCAGCAAAGCTGATACCACGATTCTGGCCTTGATCAAATGGATGGATGGTAGTGCCATTTACTGAAACTGGGAAAGTTGACAAAAAAGAGGATGAGGGAGAAATATCAAGAGTTCTCTTTGGAACAGGCTAACTTCAAGATGCCTATTTAGAAACAAATAGTCCAATATTTTCCCTAAATGATGCCTTATATATACAGAGTTGAAGGTCACTAACATTGAACAAAAGGAAGCTTAAGAGAAAAAGTGTGATTAGCAGAGAGAAATCATGGGCTAGAACTAGGGGTGAGGGGTGAAAAAATTTGACTCTGTCAAAATGAGATCCATTGGGCACACCGATGTCTTAATTCATTGGAAAGTATTGTTAGATTAGTAAATACTTAGTAATAAAGAGTGACTCCATCTCTGTATTTGCTGACCACTTTCAAGCCCTACCTCTTCCTCTCTGCCCTACATCTGGGTGAACTGATAAGGAAGCCTGGGCGCTCCCTCCTTCAGCACTAGTGGAATATTGAAGCCACACAAGACGAGGTCCATGCACAGGTACTCTCCCCCTAGCCTCACACCTTAATAAAAGCCAAGCCCGTCTCCTTTCCCTGCTCTTTCTCAAGCCATTTTTGGAGGTTGTCCTGCTCTTCCCAGAGAGTCTCATAGTGTGAGTAACGCATCCGTCCTGACTTCCAAGCTAAACTGTGTGTAAGAGTGGAGGACCCATCCTGTTTCTGCTAGGGGACAACTGGCCCAGCAAGTGGGGTTCTAGCCACTGACCACCCCCACCGGGGATCTTGCCTCCCTGGCTTTGGCTCGCTAACTGGCTGTGCTGCCTGCTGGCTGGCACTCCCTTTGAGCTGCATTGCTTCCTGCTGGCAAGCTTGCGCGTGGTACTAGGCTGCATTTGCTGGGTCGTATAAATTCTGTTATAGGTTTAACCAACCTAAGGCAGAAGTTTTGATAGGCATGTGGGATTGTGGCCCTCCTTAAAGGGACCCTATGTCATGTGTTTCGGCCGAGACCTAAGTGTGTGTCTCAATTTGAATTGTGTGTCTCAATTCCAGCAAGAGCCATGGCTGACGCTGGGGTCAGGGGAACAGCGCTTACCCTGTGACCGTCGGCTGTGTCTCAAGCAGGCATCGGTCCCGCTATAGAGGGTGCTCAGGGGAACCACCGAGACTCTGTGCAGCAGGTAGGCCCTTTGGTGGTCGCTCGTGTGGAACAGCTGCCACACAGCATCTGGGGTCCCCACTCCTGGAAGCAGATGCTCCCCAGGACCCTGCACAGTGGCTTTGCTGCTCCTGCTGCCCGTGCCTTCATGTAGGTAAGGAATACTGGGCTCACCTCACAGCCACACCAGGGATCCCACAGAGTTTAGACAAGGCAGCCTTGTAATCTTAGGGGAATTACTGAGCATAAAATAAAGGACAAAGAAGTATGCCTCACCTTAACCACTGGAACAGCTGCCTCGCCTAAATTCCTCATAGTTAATCAATTGCCTTTTAAAGATCCTATGGTGGACATGAGTGAGCAATAAACTAAAACTGAATTAAACCTTTGACACAATAATAGGCTTAACAAATTGGGACCCCATGGGCCTTCTCTCCCCCACATTTAAAATAGCTAATATAGGGAAGGGGGTGTGGCTCAATCGATAGAGCTCCCGTTTACCATATGGGAGGCCCCGGGTTCGCTTCCCAGGGCCTCCTTGTGAGGGCAGGCTGGCCCGCGCGGCGCGGTGGGCTGATGCAGCAAGACCTCACAGCAGGAAGCGGGTGTGGCTCAATCGATGGAGCCCCCGTTTATCATGCAGGAGGCCCCGGGTTCGCTTCCCGGGGCCTTCTTGTGAGGGCAGGCCTGCCTGCGTGGCGCGGTGGGCTGATGCAGCAGGACCTCACAGCAAGGGGGAGATAAGCAGACACGGAAGAAACACACAGCAAATGGACACAGTAAAAAACACAAGCAGCAAGGGGGGGATAAATAAATAAATAAATAAATCTTTAAAAAAATAAATAAATAAATAAAATAAAATAGCTAATATAGTCTAATATAAATCAAAATAGGGTCGGGGAGTGGATGTGGCTCAAGCGGTTGAGCACCTGCTTCCCACATAGGAGGTCCCAGGTTCAGTTCCCAGGGCCTCCTATAAAAAAACAACAAGCAAAACAAACAAAAAACCAATTCAGGGGAGCTGATGTGGCTAAGGGGTTGAGCGCCAGCTTCCCACATACAAGGTCCCAGGTTCAATCCCCAGCCCCAATACCTCAAAACTTTCACTTAAGCCTATTTGTGCCGTTACTCACAAATTGGCCCACCTCAAATGGGACTCCTTCAACAAAAGTGTTTAGAAAATGTCCATATTCCAATTCACAGGCACTCCCTACAGTAAAGCAGTGAAGAGACTCCGTCACTGGAAAGGCTTTAGCAATCTCCTCTCATGCCTCCTGGACGACCCACGATGGCCAAAAGTTGCCCATGGATTTCTGGTTCAAGAAGCTGCTCTCCTCAATCCCACACTGTATACCATTAGAGTGGCAGCTTCTGGCTATACTAGGCTCTCCTGAAAACAGAGGCTTTCACAGGCCCTGAGCCTATGAATCCCTGTACCCAGCCATGGGTCAGGGAAGCGGCATCCTGCAAGCTCAGCACAGCCACCATGTTCTCCTTGTTGAAACAGAAACATTGCCTACAAGATAAAACCAAGCCTGGATCCTCTGGAGTATCTCACTACAGGAAGAGGTGGCCTCCCCTGTCCTCAGTTCCTTGCTATATGACAAGGTGCTGGATGAGGCCATTCTCTCCCAGACCCTTTAGTTACCTGGGACCCACTTAGTGAAAAGCAAAGGGAATCTGTACACTTTACAGACATATAATGGAGTGTGGTGGTTTGGAACTCTGTGTACCCAAGAAAATCATGTTCTTAAAGCTAATCCATTCCTGTGGGTATAAACCTTTTGTAAGTAGGACCTTCTGAATAGGTTACTTCCATT
This sequence comes from Cabassous unicinctus, assembly GCA_029593785.1. Classification (NCBI taxonomy): domain Eukaryota; kingdom Metazoa; phylum Chordata; class Mammalia; order Cingulata; family Chlamyphoridae; genus Cabassous; species Cabassous unicinctus. The sequence goes on from JAQZBX010001589.1 coordinate 60,550, forward strand.
AAGGCATAGTCCAGGATGAGTCTTAAACCTCATACTGAAGTCCTTTATAAAAGGGATGAATACGGAAAAGAGAGAGAGGAAATCTATGGAAGCAAGAAACTGAAAGCAAGGAAACCTGGAAGAGAAGGGAGAGACCAGCAGATGCTGCCATGTGCCTTGCCATGTGACAGAGGAGTCCAGGATTGCCAGCAGCCAGTCTTTGGGAAGAAAGCATCACCTGGTGATACCTTGATTTGGATATTTTTCTCGGTCTCGAAACTATAAGATTGTAAGCTAATAAATTCCCACTGTTAAAAGCCAGTCATTTCATGGTATCTGCTTTCAGCAATTTAGGAATCTAAAACATGGAGATTACTGGAGAGCTGCTGCTTTTCTTCCCTTAACCATGATGTCTCTGATGAAGGATGGGACCCAAGGGTCAGCAAAATTGGCTGAACTTCAGGTAGTCATCTTAGCACTGGATGACCTGGCTTACGACTGATGCCATCTTCACATTTTTACACACTCTTTGGCCATTGTCAACAGTCTAGCTATCCAGTCTGGCAACATTTCCTTATACAACGTTACCTCTTTTGAAGTAAAGAAGTCTGGGAATCTCTTGCCTCCTGAATATCCAAAATGAAAATCAAGGTCACACATGTGTCTGTACACACTAAAGCCACAATATAAAGCCTCACCAAGACACTTCCATTCCCTTGAGTTACATATACTATTGATAGTGACTGAGATGGTTAAGTTCGTGTGTCAACTTGACCAGGTTTTGGTGTCCAGTTGTTTGGTCAAGCAAGCACTGGTCTGATTGTTACTGTGAGGATATTCTGTGGATTTAAATCAACAGGTAGTTGATTGCATCTATAGCTGATTACATCTACAATCAACCAAGGAGACTGCCTTCAACAATGAGAGAAGTCTCATCTAATCAGGTGAAGGCTTTAAAAAGAGAAGTGATGATCTCAGCAGTCAGAAGAGAGAATTGCCATCTCTACTTCAGCCAGCCAGCTTTTTCTGAGGAATTCATCAAAAACCTTCATCAGTGTTCCCAGTTTGCGGCATGCCCTATGGAATTTGGACTGGCCCATCCCCACTTGCCAATCCCCACAATCACAAGTCAATTCCTATTTTTAAAAATCTCATAATATTTACAAAATATATACACATATATATTACATTGTTTCCCTAGAGAACCTTAACTAAATGCAGTGACCAAGACATGCATTTCACTTCTCAAAATACACAATGCTGGGCTCTTGAACGGGGTATTCAATGGCACCTTCACCTCCCTTACTAGTCTCAGGCCACAGACCTCATAATGTGCCACTATGGCTTACTAACATACGAAAATCCATTTAAGAGAAACATGGCACATTTCAGCCATCAGTTGAACACTGGGGTGAATTGCAATAAAGAGACTGACTCCATTTTTTATGTTTACTGTTGATGGCTTTCATACTTCACCCTTTTGTCCCACTTATGGGCTAGCTGATAAGAAAGCCCAGGTACACAACTCCTTTGGTGCTGGCAAGAAAGTCAAACCGTGCAAGCCCAGGCCCACACGCAGAAATCCTCAAGACAGCTCTACCTCGAAATCACAATAAAAACCAAGCCAGTTTCCAACCTGGTGGGAACCTGCCCTGATCTCCCCAGAAAACATCATTATATGAGTAATAAACTTTTTCATACCCTCTTTGTATGTACGTGGCATCATTAGTTTCAACATCCGAGGAAAATTTGGGTGGGATGACCACAACATACTTTCTCCTAGACCTCAATTAGTACTTCAAATAACAGTGAGCCCATGAAAATGAAACCTTTGGACTATTTGAGCTACTCTGACAGAATTTTTAAGTGCAATTTTCCATGGAGTTTGAGCCTGCTACAAATTGTACTTTTTCTTAATTCTGTATTCCAAAGGGTATTATCCACTGAGAAAAGAAGTTCAATTATCATTTCCTAGTCGGTTCCTTGGATTACATAGTTTTTGCACATATTTTTCATCTGTGGATCCCAGACTGACTTGGGGAAAGTCCACACCCACATAGAGCCACATTCCCTACTTCTTTGTGACTTGTTTAGCTATGTTGCTGCAGAAACAGCCAAGTTACTACATTAGGCTTCATCATGAAATAAACTAACATGTTTAAAACTGGAGGCATTTAGAGCTGGGTATCCCAAACGTTCCTAAACAGTTCTGAGATTGGAATTTAAATGACTCACATGTCCATGACTGAACTTTCCTTTCTCTCATTCTGGCATATCACTTCTGTTCCAAGGGTTTCATTATTGTAATATTCGTTAAATGCATAGATTTGTCTCTGGGTACAGAATTTTATTTGACTTGATATAGAAAATCTAGATGACAAAACAAATTAAATAAATGTGTATTTGTGTAATTTGTATATTACAATAATATACATTGCATATTTGAATAATTATGTACCAAGTTGCTAATTACAATTTTTGTGCATTGGGGAAATATGTGGTTTCTTGGCACCTGATATGAAGGACTTCCCATTCTTTTTAAATTTTATTTTATTTTTAAAGAAGCTTTAGATTACGTAAACGATAAATCAAAAATAGAGGGGGATTCCCATATACTCCACCCCTCCCCTTCCCACACCTTTCCCCATTAGCAACATCTTTCATTAGTGTGGTACATCTGTCACAACTGATGAACACATATTGAAGCACTGTTACCAACCATGGTCAAGAGTTTACATTATAGTTTACACTTTGCACTGCATAATTTTATAGGTTTTAACAAAATGTATAATGGCCTGTATCCGTCATTGCAATATCTTTCAAACAATTCCAATGTCCCAAAAATGCCCCATGTTACCCCTATTCTTCCCTCTCCCTCCCCTCAACCTCTGGTGGCCACTGCTTTTATATCAATGTTACAACTTCTTCCATTGTTAGACTAATAAGTCTACTTTAGTCCATAGTTGCATTCCCACCTTATGTTTGTTCATTCCTCAATCTGGAGGATTTTAGGATGGTGATGCCCATTTTGTTTCTGATTGAGAGGGGGCTGAGAGTCCATGGGGCAGATGGAACTGTCTTGCTTGTAGCTGTAGATACTCCCTTTTTTGGGGGGATGGTAGTTGTCCATCATCATCGTTTTGTTAGTTATCCTGAGCGAGTCTGATGAACTGGAGAGTGGCTATTGGCGGCAACTCTGCTAAGATTCAGGGCTCAACCAGCATATGAACAGCCAGAAGATTTAAGTCTCTGGTACATATATTTTATGGGTATAGTGCTAATTATAGGTTCAAATAAAGGGCAGAAGAGCCCTGTATAGGAAAATTATAAATGAGTTTAACTCTGTTACATTGGGGAACATATATTCCATGTTAAGGCCCATTGACAGGGTGCTGAATTCCTGAGATTGTCTGCCCTGCCTATAGTGTGCAGATATCTCTAGAGCCCTCAGGAGCACCCCTGCTTGGGGCACTGTTTACTGTGGCGGTCAAGGAGATCCTTCTGAGACATGCATAAGCATAACCTCTGGAATGACCTCCCAACCTACTTTGAAATCTCTTAACCATGAAAACTCATTTGTATTTAATATTTCCCCCTTTTGGTCAAGGTCTTTTTCTAAATGCATTGCTAGCTGATGATTGGTGATAATCCTTCGGTGCCAGGACGGCTCAGGATTTTCCATTCTAGCTGTATGGGACTCCTCCTGGGTATAGCTATAAAGAGTTTTCAGAAAGAATATTCATTAATTTTGAATTTTTCAGAGTCCAAATATTCTTTTTAAGTTTGAGCATCAAGAATGTTTACCCCAGGAAAGCAGATGTAGCTCAAGGGATTGGGCTCCCATCTACCATATGGTAGGTCCACGGTTCAATTTCTGGGGCCTCCTGGTGAAAAGCAAGCTGGCGTGCACAGCGAGCTGGCCCAAGCAGAGAGCTGGCCCATGCGGAGTGCTGGCCCGTGCAGGAGTGCTGGCCCGTGCAGAGTGCTGGCCTGCACGGAGAGCTGGCACAGCAAGATGACACAACAAAAAGAGACACAGAAGAGAGACAATGAGAGATGCAGCAAATCAAGAAGCTGAGGTAGCGCAAGAGATTGAGCACCTCTCTCCACTCCGGAAGGTCCCGGGATTGGTTCCCAGTGCCGCCTAGAGAGAAGAGAAGCAGACACAGAAGAACACGCAGAGAGCAGACAGTGATAGCAAAACAATGGGGGTGGGGACGGTAAATAAAAAATAAAAAAAAGAATGTTTACCCCACTTTTGCAGAAAGTCATCAATTATTTTAAATTAATGATTCAAGTAAATTTCTTTTACCTGAAAATGTGATTGTATAGAAATATCTTTTTAAATCAATTCTTAAAAGTGAATTCTGTATTAATTAGTAGCATACTTGTTGGAGAGATGTCTTTTCAAAATCTCTGCCCTAATTTACTACTGAGAAAATGAATGTATGTACATGCTAAAGGGGTATCCATTCCACAGAGAGATAGAGAAAAATAACAGAAAGCAGTACACAAAGGGAAAACATTAGCAGAAAACAGATTATTCTATCTTTTTGCTGAAAAATTATATATTAAATCTCATTGCTTGGAAGCACTTAATTTTTCACCCATGAAACCTGTTGAACAATATCATATGAGACACTTTGCTAAGCACTGTGGATATGGTTTAAGAGAGTCTCTACCCTTGAGTGTCTCAAATCTGAGTAAGAGAGAAAAGCATATTATTAAAGATGCCAGTGTTAATGAATTTGTATTAATGACATAGGAGCATACAAGATGTAGCCTTTAATTCTTATTAGGGAGCGTTTAAGGGTGATTGGATGGTACAAGTAAAGGGAGGTCTTAGGCTGGATTTCAGAGTATACCAGCGGAAAGGACAGTTAAGAGAATCTGAGTCAAATAAATGTCTATTTACAAACTCCGTAATGGCACAAAAGAACAAGAGTGTTCAAGGCACTGCAAGTACTTCGTGTGGCCTGAATATAGAGTGAGGATAATAGAAGATGAGATTAGAAAGAAATTTTGGACCAGATATTGAAGACCCTCTAAGCAACACTAATTAGTCTGAACTATTTTTGTACCACTGATAAACAGTAGAGGGTTGTTGTTGTTGTTTTAATCAAGGGAATTACTTGACCAGCTTTGTATGGTCAAACAATTCTGATCACTGTACGTTGAATGAACTGAAGATGAGAGAAACTAGGAGTATGCGTGCAAAGTTGACTAGGAGAGTAGCAAAGGACGGAAATATAAAGTCATGGTTAGAAGATACTGAAGTGGAAAGATCTAAGGGTCATGCTGAAAAATTAATTAGTTTGGGGGTGAGATTTATAAAATGAAGGAATAAAAGATTTTGATCTTGGTTGACTAAAGGGATGGAACATTACCTTTAATGGGGAAATTCTAAATGAAAAATTATTCAGAATTTTGATTATGCAAAATATAAATATATTGAGGTAACAAAGATAAAGCATGACAAAATGGATCTTCAAATAAAAATTTATTATGATAATGGTAATGATTTGTTTTCCATTAGGGAATGATTTACTAAGAGGTAAATATGCTAAATTTTACAAGAAGAAAGTATCTTTATACATAAATGAAGGTCTTAAAAGGTAAGGCTGGAATATGATATAAAGACTATTTTGTGCTGGTTTTTTGAAAAGAAATTTATTGTTGACTGAGATAGTTTAGGTGATAGACATGTAGAAAACTGACCTCTAGGTAATGACACTAATTCTAGGATTTTCTATTTTATAGAGAAAATAAACAATAAATGGTTTCTCAGAATGACTTCTAAAATTTTTCCCAATAAACATATTTTCAAAGTACTATGATATTGTGCAGAATTTTCAATAAGGTTGATAGTAAATGGTTGAAAATGGAAAAAAAAATACTACGATATTCTTCAGAGGAATAATACTGTTTCATCAGAATGGAAATTAGAAAAAAGTTTCACAAAATCTTCATGACCAAAATAGCTTTTTACATAATAAGCATTCTTCCCTCAGCCCTACATTTACTCCAGCTTTTCTTCTTTCACCAGAGCTAAACTTCTCAAGCTATATTCACATGTTTTTAAACTTCCTTACCTTACATTTATTCCTTAATCTACTGTGTCTGCCCAATTTCTATAGTGAAATGGCTGCTGCTAAGCTCAATGGTGTCCAACACAGACTAAATCATCAGGGTGTGGCTCAATGGATAGAGC
>JAQZBX010001589.1:66839-81124 GCA_029593785.1 Cabassous unicinctus
AAATATTTGGAAAAAAAAAAAAAAGATCTCAACTCATCCGTCTTAAAATATTCTTTCCTTGCCCTCTATGATATTATATATTCCTAGTTTCCTTTACCCTTCTATGATCATTTCCTCTCATCCTACTTTGCTGGTTTATTCTCCACCCAGCCATTAACTGTTGGAATTCCTCAGAAGTTGGTCCCAACCTTGCTACTTTTCTCACTCTACTCTCTTCTAGAAGAGCTCACTACATCTATGGCTTCAATTTCCAAGTACACGCCAATGAGTTTCCTACCCTTCCCCTTTATTTCAAATCTCTAGACAAGACCTTTCCTCTAGACTACAAGCTCAAATAACCAAATGTTTCCTCAACCTCACAACATGGATGTCCCAAATACACTTTAAACTGTCCATGTCCAAATAATCACACACTTGATCATTCCCATCTATTTTAGTTTGCTAAGGCTGCTGTTAGCAAAATACCAGAAATATGTTGGCTTTTGCAAAGGGAATTTACTAGGGTAAAAACTTACAGTTCCAAAGGATGTGAAAATGTCCAAATCAAGGCAGCATCAAAAATGCTTTCTCACCAAGGTCGGCTGCTGGCAGATCTTGGACTCCTGACACGTGGCAAAGCAAAATAGCGGTGCTCTGAAACTTGGCCCTCTCTTCCAGGTTGCTTTCTCTGTGCGCTTCAAGCTGCTCTGCGGGCCTGGCCTCCTGCGGCCCTCTTTCTGTGCTTCTGTCCTCCAATGATTCCAGACCCCAGTCTCTCCCTCAGCCTCTGCAACTGCAGACAATCAGGAAGCCTTTCTCACATGGCAGGGTAAAAATGGCAGCTCTCTTTCTCTGTGTCTCTGCTTTCAATTCTCAGCTTATTTATGACCCCAGCAAGAGAGTGGAGACACAACCTGGGTCATGCCTCACTGATGTAGTCCACTCAAGGCCCTAAAATGATCTAATCAAGTGATCTAATAAAAAGATCCCTTACCTGAATCTAATGCAATCAAGGGGCCCCAGGGTATGGATCATTTAAGAACATGATCTTTTCTGGGATTCACAAAAAATCTTCAAACTGTCACACCATCAAGCATGGTTCTCTTCCAGTGTTCCTTTCTTAATGAAATGACTTATCATTCACCCAGATGCACATCAGAAACCTAGCAGCATTCTTGATATTTACCTCTAATTAAATCCCTCTATCTATATAATCACCAAGGACTGTCAATTATTACTTCCCAAATATCTCTGACACCTTTGTTCTTCTTTCCATTGTACTGTCAACACCCTAATCCAAATTACCAATATATCTCTCCTGGATTGTTGTAAAAAAGCTTTATAATTATTCCAGCTTAAATTTCCCACTATAACCAGAAAAAAAATGTATTGGATAAAAGGTCTCAGTCCTCAAATATATAAAGGAAACAGAGTAAAATCTAAATTTGGTTTCCAAAATGCCTGTAGAAATGATAGCAATTATTCAAGTACATAACAAAGACATATATCCACATTACACACTGCCATTAATAAACACATATATTTGGTTTGAGTAAGTGGTTTGAAAAGTTGTAGATAAAAAGGTGAATGACAAGCATTATTTCCATCCAGCTATATCTTCTGCTCTGCATCTGACTTTTCAAAACCAGAGTATCTGGTATTACTTTTCTCATTCAGTCTTTTCCAGATCAGTTTGGGGTCATCTGAAAGCCTGGCCAAGCCCTGGTGTGCTTCTCCAATAAGAGTGAGAAAATCTTTGGTATAAAGATGCTCATCTATTTTCTCTTGGAGTAGAAATGACTCTAGTATAGTCTTCTTTCTTTTCAGGAAGGCATATTGGGCTAGTTCTGCTCTTTTCTGGTTACAACTGGGACACTGAGAAGAAATGTGTTGCTTAACTGCTGCCACATGCTTTGGTGTTGCCCGCATGTTTTTAAGATAGATTCTGTTCAAAAGCTCATCAGGAACAGTACAGTCCAACATATCTATCGCTGAATCTTCTGCATCCAGTGGAAGCTGCAGTTTTTTGAGTCTGCTGCGCTTTGTCTTCTTAGCGTTCACTCTGTGATGGATCAAGTTTATCTTCAGGGTGCAAAAAGACTGCAGAGCATTCATTTCTTCATCTGATAGCTGAATGGTTTCTGTTTGAAGTTTAACGTCCAGTTGGTACTGTTTAGAGTTAGTTTCTTTGCTTTTGAGGAGGTTGATCCATTTTCTACTCAACTTGTTTTCATTGTTTTTGAAGTCTGAAAGCTCAGATTGTTTGTCTTGCTGTTTCAGGCTCGTAGTCTGCTTTTCGCTCTCCAGTTTGCTCTCAGGAGCACGCGGCCAAGGCTGCTGTCGCCCAGAGGAGCTGAATGAACCGGAACTCTCTGCCTCATCAGTAACGGACTTGAAGGTCTCGGAGAAGTCTGTCATAGCACTGCTGTCCATTCGGGCCAGTCCCACTTGCTCCTGTTCGACCCCAGGGCCTCTGAGGAGAGGGTCGTTATTCCGCAGCAACTTGGCGCCTCCTTTGCTTCGTCGTGGTTGACTAGCTCAGGGACAAGCAGCAGCGCAAGCGCAGACCGCGGGGGCTGGGTCCGCAGCTCAGGGCGCAGGCTCCAGGCGGTGCCTCCCCCGCTGCCTTGGCAACGCGGCGCAGTCATGCGCAGTGAGGCGCTGCAGTGCTGCCCCTCCCCCACACCCGGCTCTGACGCCCAGGTCCGTGTGCACCGGTTCTGTGGTGCCGCCCTCCTCTGCATCCCACTTCTCCACTGTGATGCTTTTAAGTGCAAAATCTAAAGGCATACTATTGCTAGGCAGGGAAGGGTTGCAAACTCCGTTGCCTCAGGGGTCAGACAGGTGGTACATATATGTGAGGTCAACTGTGACAAATTGGAGAGTATATGCGTGGTGTAAATGCATCCAATTAAAAAAAGACAATCCCTGGCCCAAAAGCACAAGCAAAAAACACGTCTGCTGGTCACCTAGCCAGGATGCCACCTGTTCATTGAAATGTCTTAGGATAAAAATAGAAGTCCCGGAACCATCCTCTAGGATTCCTGCATCGCACGGCTCCTATCTTTCTCTTCAGCCTCATCTTGCACAGTTTTCTTCTCACCTCGGGGCTTTTGTACTGGCAGGGTCCACTACTGAATTGCACGTCAACATCCCACATCACTTTCTATATGATTCGTTGCTATTCCTCCTTCAAGCCCTGTTTCCTCAGGAAGGGCTTCATATACATCCTCTTCCTTCACCCTGCTTTGCTTTACAGCCTTTCGTTCACAGTTTGCTACTATGTTTGAGGAGTAATTGATAAAGTCTCCTCTCGCCCCACTAGATAAAAGCTCCATGAAGACAGAGCCCATGTCTGTTGTTGACTAACCTACGCCCAGCACTTAGCAGAGTATCTGAAACACAGAGGGTGGTCAATAAATCTCTGCTGGGTGGATGAGTTGAATGACTATGGAAAGGCAAACTATATTATTCTTACGCAGGTCCAGTGAATCCAGTGGCATATGCACTTCCAGCTGAAGGAACTCGTTTTTTTATTACTGAACTCCCAGTTTAGGCTGGTGCCCAAGATATGTCCTTTTTTAAAAGCCTTTTTAAAAAAGCATGGTAAAGTTTTAATAAACAATTATTCTCAGAAATTATAATATTGACTTTGGACATTTACTTTCTCTAGATCTTAGTAAATATTTTAGTAAATATTTGACATAATTTCCAGAGATTGGGCTCCCTTGCTCAGGTCCCTGTGTGTGGGGGGGGGTGGGATGGGGGCAGCAATATGTTATAGAGGTCAACACATATATATTTACTGTTATTTCCAAAATGTTCACTTTGGCAAAGAGTGAAAAGTCTGAAATAGTCAAAAAACATCTCTTAAATATGAGCCAATCTTCATATTGATGACAGAAGACTGCATCTTCATTTATCCAACCAAAATTATGTTTTTGTCATATAATATTAGTGATTTTTCTTTTTTTTAATATTAGTTTTTTTAAAGAGGTGGTAGATAATTTGTGGTTAGTTTCAAGCAATTCTCAACATCTCATGGGCTCGTGAGTTTCATTTTAAATTTTTATTCCAAAACTCTCCATCATTCCCTGAGTATTTATACATTCATTATAATAAAACCTTTATACAAATTTTCTTTCCCCAAAACACTAAGGAATGGAGCTATAATTTCGAATAAAGTATATTCATCTCTTTTATATGCTAAATTTCTGGGGTAATTTGCCTTTTGTTTTTTTTATTTTATAAAAAATCATGTTGTAAATATCTCTTTCTTTTTTAAAAATTGGCTTTTTCCTGGAAGCAGGTAAATCTGGGGGGTAAATACTATAATTAACCAATTTCTTTGTGATAACCAGCATGAACCAGTGAACTTTTTAACACTCTAAGAAGCTTAACAGTACTATCATTAGTAAATAAGATTGATGAAGTAAGAGACAGAGGTAAAAGTCCGATTTAATACAGAAAATACTATTCTTTACATAAACTATACACTCTTTACCTTTCAGCTCTAAGCCTACCGCAGAATGAAGTTTAAATCCGTATTCCCATTATGTTACCTATATGTGAAATAAAGACAGTATTTGCTTACTATCTTCCTTATATATGAGAATTCTCAGTGATGTGTATGTGACAAGAATATTTTCAGACCATTTTATAAGCAGTATCTGGCAAATATATATTTTCCAAATTGTTTAGAGATTGTTAAAGGAATCATGAACAAGCATGAGGTCATTTTTTAAAGTGACTGTTTTAAGTGAGAAAAAAACACAAATATATAAAGGGAAATGGGGAGTAGAGAGCTGCAACTTTCTGGCGGGTACTGGGGCTGGGGATTGAACCCAGGACTTCATATGTGGGAAACCAGCATTCAACCACTGAGCTACACCAGCTCCCCTCTCAAAACCTTTTTATGCTGTACCAATGGATACAAATTGCTCCTCTTACTCACAGTACTTAGAAGCAGATTTTATCAAGACTTACAGGAAAGAAATATAGCATGGCATTTTTGACATTTTTTTCTTTTTATCTGGAAAAGGAAGATAAAGAAATTCACAGAGAGAAAGCATTTATGGCCTCCCCAGAAATTTCAATACCAACCTTTCAGGGTCTCAATAGCTTTGTTACTGAACTATTTACTCCTTATTTAGCAAGTATTTGTGAATCTTGGAATAGTTGTTGCAAAATTATCCAATCAACCTTCAAATGTGCAAACCAAATGCTGCATTTTTATTTCTTGTTATTAATGTGATCTTCCTTACAAACTGGTAGCTGTGGAAAACCATTAATTTGCCAGTTAATATTCTCATATAAGACAGTTTCACTTGGGCAATAATTCAATGTAAACATAACTCCCTAATAGGCTGTTTCTTCCCTCCCCCTCCTCATTCCCAAGATGGCATCTTGGTAGAAGTCAAAACCTCATTGTCCTCAAGGTATTTGGTATGAGGTCCCTCTAACTCTGTGCTCATCATTTCGCTGGTCTCCACTCCACGGTGCAGTTGTCCTTGGGTGTTCCATGTTTTCCACCAGGACACAGTTAGCGTCGTTCCTTCCAGAGGCCTGACAAAAATCCAAGGCTGGTGGAACTTTCCTAAGTCTCAACCCTCACTGGTGCTTCAGGGCCCCGTAGGGTTTGGCTCTGTTTCTTTCCATCTTTCGTACAGACAGGGTGGCCTAGGGCCCTTGCCACTTTACCCCTCCTTCCTCTGGAGAGCTTTTCCTCCAGAAATGTCAAGGATCTTGACTTGTCTTAGGGGCTGATGGGCACTTCGATGCCCTTTATGGGCCGACTGTGGCTGAGTCTGCTTAGGATGAGAGGAAGGACATAAATCAAGCTCTCCTGACCCACCCAAACTGTCTCCCCCTCTTCCCTCATAGCTCCTAGTGGAGAGCCGGGCAAAGGCTCTTCTGCTTCCATCTTCTTTCTCAACAATCGAAAATGATTTGCAGTTAGGGCTTAAACCCTGAGATGGGAAGTCAAAATACAATCTTCCCATCCGACTCCCCTTCTCTCTCTCTTCTTTTTCCTCTGGAGGGAGAAGGGCAAGTCTTCATCTTCTTCTGGTCTGGCGAGAACTTCTCCAGTTCACAGCCTCCTCCTTGCCAAGGAGGCATTAGGCCGGGGCATCTTCCTGGAGCCATTGTGCCTACAAGGCACTAGGAGGGAATCTAGTTTATGGATGAGGAAAATGAAGTAGACAGAGCCTGCGAAAATCATTCACGCCTCACAAGCTCTTCAGCTGACCCTGGGCTTCTGTGGACCACGCAAAATGAAACTTTAGCTCTTTTCCAAGGGGCTAATTGAATGTGTTAGGAAACTAGCTGTGAGAAGCCATTTTGAGAAAGTAAAGATTCTTACATCATTGTTGAAAATAAAAATGATTTCCACTGACACCACAGTGGTTGTTTTTCATTTTGATTTGTCTTGTTTTTTTTACATCACAACTATTTTTCTATTCTTTTTTACTATCTTCAGTTTCATTATTTTTCTGAAACCATTGCCTTATGGAGAGTTGCATTTTACTTTAATAGCTATTGTTTGACAAAGGTAATATTTGTTTATTGTAGGTACTTTAAAAGATAAGCCACAAATATTAATTTTAAGTAAAAATTACCTGTATTCTGACCTCCCAAAGATTATCACTATAAACACTTAGGAATATTTTCCTTGAATAATTTTGTTTCTTAATAAAACCTAGATTACAGAAATTATGATTTTATAAACATTTTTTCAATTAGTAATAATATGAACACATTTCCATTTAAGTTATAAAAATTCTTCAACATAATTTTAAAGCTGCATGGCATTGCATTGTTTGATTTTATTTAACTGTTTGAGTAACTTTATTAAAGCACAGGTATTTCTAGTTTTTTCTCCTAAAAATTGTTGAAGTAAGTATTCCAAATCTAAATCTTTATGTACATTCATAGCTATATCTTTACAGTAAATTCCAGGAGTTGTAATTGATAGATCAAAATGTATGCACGTTTATGGATTTTGAGATATCTATTTTCCCCCATATCACTTTTAATCTCGCCACAGAACTATTAAAAGAAATTCAAGATATTATTTTATCCATAAATATTTCATTATATATCTCTTAATAGAGACATGTTTAAAAAAGCATAACTATATTATACTGATCACACCTAGTACGTAGTAACAATTCTGCAATATTATTTAATATTTATTTAGGATTCTAATTTCTCTGATTGTCTCAAAAATGCCTTTTTACAGTTGGAGTGTTTGAATCAGGCTCACACAAGACCCACTCACTACATCTGGTTAATATGGTGCTCAAGGCTCTTTTGCCCCATAACAGTTCCAATGTACAAACAAAAAAAGAAAAGAAAAAGAAAGAGAGAAAGAGAGAAAGAAGGAGGTGGAGATGTTTAACTTTTTCCTATCCCCTCACCAAATTCTCTATAATCATTATAATAGTTTTATTTACCCTTCCAAGGTTCTTTTTGAAAATATAAGCCAATATGCATTTGTATTCCCCTTTCTTACAAAAAAGTTAACATACTCTACACATCGCTCTACATCAGTTTTCTCTCTTAAAAATATATCCTAGAGTTTTTTTTGTTTTGTTTTGTTTTGTTTTGTTGGCATCTGTGTATAGCGATCATCCTCCTTTCTCTCTGACTGTGGAGTATTCCATTGTTGGAATGTACCACATTTTACTTCCACTTTTAGATGAGCATTTTGCTATTATAAGAAATCAAATTTTGCTTTACATATATATATATGGAGGTATAGTTTCAAGAAGATTCACAGGGGTGGGATTGAGGGATCAAAGGATAAAGGCATATGCAATTTTTCTACAGATTTCCAAATTCTCCTCCCTTTACATGCCTGCCAGCAAAAATGAGAGTGTGTGTTCCCAAGAGTCTGGACAACAAAACATATACTTAAATTTATGGATTTTTGCCAATCTAATGCATGAAAAACAGTATCTTAGGGTAATTTTAAACAGAATTCCTCTTATAACTGAAATTGAACATCATTTCATATTTATAAGAGCCATTGGCATTTCTTTTTATGTGTACTGTCTATTATTTCTTTTACTCATTTTTCCATAGGATTTTCATGGTTCCCCCCCCCCATTTTTAAAAGCATTTATCAGCACTTTATATATTGGGAGTATTATCCATTTATCTGTGACGTAAGTTCTAAATGTCTTCCCCAGTCTGTATTTCTATCTGCTTAAAATTCTCATACACCAAGTTTATCTGTCCTTTTCCTAATTGCACTGGATTCTTAACCACATTTAGGAGAATTTTCTCAACACCCATGTTATGAATAAACCCACCGATGTTTTCTTGCAATACTTATGATTCCTTTTTTTTCTTGCTGTTAAACCCCGTTCTTTAGTTTTTCCTTGTATACAGTATGGAGAATGAATCTAACTTTATGTTTTTTCATATGGTTCTCCAGTGATCCCAAATATACTTACAGAAGTGTCTTTATTACCCCACTATTTGGAGATAGTCTTTATCATATACTAAATTCCTGATTGCACTTAGTTTTTTTCTGGAATTTTGACTCTATTACATTGGTCTGTCTTTCTATTTGCATACTATTATTTCAATTATAGAGGCTCCATAATTATGTTTTAACATTTCATAAGGCTAGACCCCTCATTAATTTTCATGATATTCTTGACTGTTCTTATTTGCTTATTTTTCCAAATGAACTTTACAACCAACTTGTCTTGCTCCAGGAAAAAAAAAAAAAGAAAATCACATAGTAGTATTTTATTGGAATACATTGAATCTGTAAACCTTGAGGATTTTTTAATTTGGGGTTTCCTATCCAGAAATGTATGTCTTTCCATGTATTCAAGTGTAATTTGGTGTCTTTTCAGGAGTTTTCCTTATATAAACTTTGTATATTTCATCTTAAGTTTGCCTTTATGTATTTTATTTTAGCTTGTGTTACTTTATACGCTTTTATTTTATCTATGGTAGAGGAGGTTGTTTCTTTTATTATCTCTCCTACCTGGTTACTTTTTCTATACCAGAATGCTACTAATTTCTGTGTTTTTATTTTATATCCTGCTATTTTAGGAAGTTCTTATTGCTTGTAGTAGCTTTTATAACATATTTTATTAACTTTATCTCAATTTATTTTTTAAATTGACTCACGTCTCTCTTCTGGTATAGTCTATGAATTTTCACACACGTGTAAATTCTTGTAACCATCACCTAAAGTTCCATCACCCCTAGGAAGTCCTCTCTGCTGTCTCTCCTAGTCACACCCTCATCACCCCCATAGCCCTGGCTGTAGTGTTTTTTCATTGATTTTTCCTGTGGTTTTTCAGATATATAATATGATCTGCAGATTGAGATTTGTATGCCTTTCCTTTCTAATTCTTATGCCTCTAATTTCTTACTCTTATCTAATCTCTTTAATTAATACCTTCAACGCAATGTGAAATAGTAGTGGAGTTAATACTCTCAGCACTAAAAAAAAAATAGGTATTTATCTTTATCTTGGGTTTGTAAAACATAAACAGAACTTCTCATAGTTTAGAAATGTTTTTGAACTTAGAAAAATTAGAAGTCAAAATGATCTGCATGACCCAAATTTTCCTATAAAATGCTATTAGTGCAAAGTTCTGGGAAGGAAGGAAGGGAGGGAGGGAGGCAGGCAGGCAGGCAGGCAGGAAGGAAGGATATTGAGGAAATTCATACATTAATAAAGAACAAGCTCCTCAATTAAAGATTTTATATAAATTTGTCACCTAGGCTTTTTCAATATTACTAGAGCATGATTCATTTTACCAGGGTTTGTTTTAAAAACTTTAGTTTAAAACTAAATTTTGAAAATGTAGTGGGTTTTCATTTTTGTAAAATAATTTTTAGATATATGACTTTTATCTAAAATAATCATGCACAATTTATCTATCTATAATCATTATAATATAAACTAGCAACACAACATTTGATGATCCTAAGCATTCTGATTGTACAAATTTTAACTTACATATTTTTTAGAATTACGATACATGAACTTAATCTCAGTTATCCTTGTTTTAAAAGAAATTATCAGAGATGTGGAACCTTTTTTTTCCTTCTTTGTGCAGTTTATATGAAAACCAGAATAAAGGTTAATTCAACGGTGTACCGCTGGGGTAGACCTTTAATATCATAACAGTGAGAGTGATTTTGTTATATGAAAACAACAGAAGAGTTCAATACTTAAGAGAAGATGAACTCTTTTATAGGTGGACTTAAGGCTAGATTGTTGCAAGTAATTTGGGCTTTATTTGTCCGTTAAGTAAGAAGCACCTTTGTCTTACACAAAGGCCCTTGGAGACCTTGCAGAGAGGCAACTTATATTCTCTGACACTATCACAAACTTGACTGGCCAGCCTAGAGATGACTGCTCACATCTGGTGCTTCAAGTAAAAAAAAAAAAAAAAAACATATATATATAGAGAGAGAGAGAGAGTTCTCACTTGAAAATAAGTACAATTAGCACTTTTACAATTCTTTTCAAATATTTTTATTGGTGTGTTTTGGCATTTTTAAAGTTTTTAGGCATTAAGCAGTGATTTTTTTCCACTGCTCTACTCTGAGCATCTGCTGATATTCAAAACTCAAGTGTAAAACATAAATATTTTATAAACAGATATGTCCAATATGTTTAAGGGCAGTAATGGTGATATTCTTCACAACAAATAATTTTATAAGTGAATTTGAATTGTATGACCTCCTTTGATACTTTGTCTTGAAAATTCATGATAGCAAATAATATCTAGGTTTCTAGCACTGGTCCAATGGTAACTGTCTTGTTTATTTTCACTTCACTGTAGCTCAAATTCAGAATGATTCTCATTGTCTCTTAAGCAATTTTATGCAGTTAGGTGTTGGGCCTTTGGACAATATGACCCTGGAATCTAGGTGATTAATAGAAATAAGAACCTAAATACAATGTATTTCTCTTCAAAGCCCAGAGGATGTATGCAATGAATTGCCTGTAATTTGAATCTGAGTTATACAGTTTTGTGTTTTCCTTGAAAGACAGGAGTCTTATGCAGCAGAAGATGGTGGAAAAGATTGAAATTCACAGTGGTTTTCCTGAAAAACTATATAGAATTATTTTTCTACCACTCAGTACCTTTTCAAAGCATTTTACTGTAATTCTGGTTACAAAGTAAGCTTTCACTGTAAAATGAATATTCATATGATTGCATAAGGTTGAATGACATGGAAATTGCAAATAATTTCATTTGAGACCAATCTTTCTGTAAACTATTTTACTCAAGTGTTCAAAGTGATCATAAAAACATCACCATGCTC
The DNA here is from genome assembly GCA_029593785.1 of Cabassous unicinctus. Classification (NCBI taxonomy): domain Eukaryota; kingdom Metazoa; phylum Chordata; class Mammalia; order Cingulata; family Chlamyphoridae; genus Cabassous; species Cabassous unicinctus. Next base: position 78,132 of record JAQZBX010001589.1, read on the forward strand.
TGGAAGGACAGCTAATGTAATAAATTGAGCTCACTAGCTAAACTTATTTTATCTCCTTATTTTAGATAGGCATTTTCCAAAAACAAACTCTATCACTGAAAAATGTAAGACTGTTTCTTTAGAGCCTTCCATGCTTAACTTGAAAGCTGTCAACCCAGGGGGCTGAAACAGAGCAAGATTATGAAACCTGAGTGAATAGCTCATTCTTTGTGCCGATGCCCTTGCTGCCATGTGGTACAAGACTGAGAGGCATGCACTATGATAGCTAATGAAGAACTTCCTTTATATCGCACTGACCAGGACTTTTCTTCGAAGCCCATATATTATGCCACTGCAATCTCACAATGTCAGCCTTTGTTCTAGCTAGCAGAGCCCGTTTCTTGTCCTTTCTGTAGCTAAATTTCGTGCACCAAACTTGTTAGGCCTTTTAAGTACAAATAAATGTAGTTATATGTGGTTAAAACCACTGCTGCTATGCTTGCAAAGTGTTTTCTTTTCTTTCTCCCTACTCCTTTTTTATGACGGTATCCCCAAAAGGTCAAGAATTTATCATTTCAAGGTCACTTGGAGATAAAAGGCTTGGAGGTAAAAGCCACTGGCCTTCCTGCAAGTCTTCCCACTAGGCCAAACATGATGATATAATTATCATGATAAGAATAGGGAACAAGAAGGAACTTCATCCCGGCTGAAGGGAATGCGGTCAAATGAATCAAAATTAATTAGCCTACCTATTCTCAATGTAACCGTGAAGTGCTAAGTGTGACCCATTTGTTACATTTTAGCAAATCTTTTTCATACCTGTGTTATCTGATTAAGCCTCTACTTATCCTCAACAACTATTATATAGATGTATCCCTATGCAAACCCTGATAAAGTAACCTAAACAGCAAATGATTGTCATAGCTCTGTGTAAAATATGGGCTTAGTTACCCTAAGTACCAACAAGAAGTGTTAAAAAGTTCATGAGAGCCTATAAACTTTGTAAAAACCGAGAAGCCTCTTCCCCCAAATGTGTCTTGGAGCAGCTCCTTCATTTTTGCTCCCTGCAATGTCATGGGGACAGCAGCACTCAGGGGTCCGTGTGGGGTCAAGTGTCACAGGAGATAGCAGGGGCTGTGGCTGATTGCCCAGGACCTGCCGCTGCTGCAGTCACCAGAGCAGACTTGAACAGGGAGCCTGAGGACTAAGACCTTTCTAATTCCCGCTCCAACATTATGAATTATCTCATCTTTAATAAGCTTTGCCCCTTTCTAATACTTATGTTTAGCATCTGTATCCAACCTACCTTGTAGGATTTGTCCAAAGTAAACTTAAATATGTAAACATACTTTGAACAACAAATAGCTACAAACATACAAGTTCCTTCTTTGTACGAATGAATAAAACAAAATGATTAAAACACATGAACTCCTTGGATCCTACTAGTTCAAAATTTCTGCCATCTTCATATTCTTTCTGATTTTCTGATTATCCAGTTTAGTGAGATTATCAAACTTTTAAGGTCAAGAAGGTATAAATGGCAAAAAAAATAAATCTTACAATGCCAGCCTTTGTTCTAGCTAGCAGAGGCAGAGTCTTGTCCTTTGTATTGCTAAGCTGCATATACCAAATCTATTAAACTCTTTAGGTGCAAATGCTTGCCACCACATAGAATTAATTTTGCTTTCCTCCTTTTTCTTTAGATTTTTAGGTTAAATGTTTTCTATCACAGATTCTAATCTTTGATTAAGGAAAATACTGTTGGTATATAAAGCTTTCATCTGCAGCACCTTCAGATTTTTATTTCATAGTAGGATATATGTAATAGTACTATAATTATTTGTCTCAGACCTGTAATATTTCCAGTGATTGCTGAAATACTTCTCCCCACCATATATTACAGTATTTTTTAAAAGTATACCTAAAATAACAAAAACAAAAGCTCTGCTTAATTCTAACAGAAATTTCTGAAATGTAATGAAGTCTCTCCCCCCATTCCTGACCTCCTATTTTTATATAAATTAGAACTCTTTGGAGATCAAAATCAATTTGCAGTGGGGGTTGAAAACTACAACTATGATTTCAGTAAAACTTCTTAATTTTTTTTTTATTTTTACAAACAAACCTTTTAATGATTGTGTATAGGTCCTCATTTCTTACTTATTTTTCTACATGCAAAGCATTAAATTGTTTCACTATCTCACAGGAAAGATATCCAGGTAAACATCTATTTCATGCCTAAGTATATATGAACAAAATGGTTAGCCAAAATAAAGACAAATTTCACATGAGACTGGCATGCTATTTTGTCGATACGTTTGACATTTTCTGTCTAAGTTCTAAATTCTCCTCTTGGCTGTATACTCAGGCAAGTACCACATTTTCCCATCCATTTGGCAGCCCACACCCACCTCGCATGCCACTAAATCTCACAATGCACAGAGCAGACCCTCCAGCAGTTCTGCTGTGGCCCACTGACTCACACAAATTGTGTCCTGACACGTGGAGCAAAGCAATACCAAAACTTGTGTCCAACAACATCTTTCAACTTATACAGCGTTCCATTTCCTATAAAGGACAGCAAGTATCTGTGAAATTAAAAGTATTTTGAGGGGAGCGGATGTAGCTCGGTGGTTGAGCTCCTGCTTCCCAGGTATGAGGTCCTGGGTTCAATCCCTGGTACCTCCTTTAAAAAAAATGTAATTTGATTTCCACCTGTTTTTCCCAATTCTGCTAGGTATTTGGAGATACTTATGCCATAGAAAGTCTGGAATAATTAGCTATTAAAAGTAATCAGACAGGGAAGCGGGTGTGGCTCAGTGGATAGAGCCCCCGTTTACCATATGGGAGGCCCAGGTTCGCGTCCTGAGGCCTCCTTGTGAGGGCACACTGGCCTGAGCGGTGCAGTGGGCTGATGCAGCAACCTCACGGCAGGAAGCGGGTGTGGCGCAATGGATAGCGCACCCGTTTACCATATGAGAGGCCCCGGGTTCGCTTCCCGGCACCTCCTTGTG
>JAQZBX010001590.1:0-80923 GCA_029593785.1 Cabassous unicinctus
TAAGAATGCTCTTACTTTACAAAGTGTAAAGAACATGGTGATAAACAGGAACATTAAAATGAATGTAACTTATAGATGATACTTAGTAATACTGTAATATTTTTGCAGCAATGGCAAAGAAGATAAATATCAATTCTAAGGGACAACAATAGGGAATTTGAAGGAGTATGGGATTTTTCCTTTTGGAGTAATGAAAACATTCTAAAATTTAGTGAGGTGATGACAGCACAATTCTATGATGAATATGAGAGCCACTGAGTGTACGTTTTGAATAGATTGTTTCATACATGTGATCTGTTGAACATAGTTCATTCTATCTTAAAATCCTTCTTTCCCCCAAGAGATTTTTTAAAAGACTGCCTCAATACTTTTCACAGTAGCACAGTTTATCCTTTGTTTGCACAAATGTACAAAGGATGTGCTTTTCCAGACCTATAAAATGTGTTCCGTCTTCCATGTGTGGATGGTGAAGCACGTGATTGTTAAGTAATTTGATGTTTTCTCTGTTTTTAGATTTCTGTATAACTTCTACCAGGTAGTCTACCAGATGCTGATGGCAATAACATAATGAGTTTGTTGATGCTTCAAGTTCAGTGCTTGCTTTTCTTTGAAGAATCATAGCAAAGAATAAAAATGTCAAAGTTTCCTGGTCAATAAAACACCCCAAACCATGACTAGTGTTAAAACATCTTAGAAATTGAGTTGTGTTCTCAGAATCTTATATGGTTTGCTGATTACTTTCAAGTCCTTAATATGACTGTTTTTATCCTATCTGATTCCAAGAATTATAGACCCATTGAATGAGAACTACATGTGACTTTTGAACTCATTTTGGTCCAACTTCTTCATGTTAGGAATGAGAAGTCTAATGTCCAGAATGTAAAGTGATTGACCATAACCTCTCAGCTGGTCAGTGCTGACCTGGAACTTAAACCTGGGCTCCCAACCCCAGTATATAACAATTTTCTTTCTCAACTCCCATGCCCTGCTTGCATCTCAGGTCGTGTTCTCATCAAGTCTTTTATGCTGCAATAGATGTATGTTTAACACATAGATTAACGAGGAAATAACTTGTTTTTTTCCCCTAAACTTTTTACTTTGAACTTTTTTCCTTTCCAATCCAGTATCCAATCAAGGATCACCAATTGCTTTAGTTATTATGTCTTTTTAGTTCTCTTACCTCCAGTACAGTTCCACAGCTTTTGAAAAGTCTTTCATGACATTGCCATTTTGAAGACGCCAGGCCAGTTATTATAGTGTTTGGATTTGTCTGATTATTTCTTATGCTTCGAATCACATTAGACATTTTTGGCAGGGACACTGCCAAAGTGATATTATGTTTTTTCCAGTGCATTAAATCAAGAAGCACATGATGTTAACTTAACCTATCATTGGTAATATTAAATTGATCACTTGGTTAGAGAGATGTCTAGGTGATAAAAACCTTTTATACATTTAAACATTAATCTGGATTCAAAATTTGTTGTATAGTATCGACCAGATTGTCTGTAAATTTCAATTGCTATATTTCACACATTTTTAAAAAAATAAGAACATTGGTTAGGTATGGAAATATTTAATCTTTAACATTCTACATTGTCCTTCAAGATGAATTTTTTGAATGTTCACCTCCTTCCTTCTGACCAAGACTTAATATAGCTGAAGTTTAGAATTCATTATTATGTATGTTTCTGCTTTCTGACAACAATTTTTCAGTAGCTTTTGTATGAATTTATTTTATATGGTTTTGCTAATATAGAGAAAAATGAGTCCAATAAGGTCATTTATTTGAGTATTTGGTTTATTATAGTTTCTAATAACTCAATAAAACCATCGCTACAGTCACGACATATTAGAGTTTTGACCCACCAATATGTTCATGATTTTAATATGCTTAATATTAAAATAATAATAATTTGCAAAGTAGGTGCTATAATATAATATTTACAATGATGTAAGTTGTATTCTATTATTGTTGCATTAAATATCAAGCATTTAACTAATAACATTATGTTAAACTGTGTGATACCAACTACATAGGTATTGAAAACAACAAGAATTGTTGACTTTGTATAGAGTACAAATATAAGCACTTTGACATTTTATACAGTATTTGCCACTGGAAATTAATTATCTCTCATCAGTGTTACAGTTTGATCTGTACTTAGTCTAACTGAATTATGGTTACTTGAATCTGATAACTTGAAGTTCTGATAAAAGATAGGACTTTAATATTACTTGTAACAAAATTCCAGTACCACAGTGCCTTGGATGACCTTGCTTGCCAGCATTTAATCAGGCGTACCCAGGATTATTTAGACCAAGGAAATTTAGCCCCCAAAAGAAAGCATCCTTAAGAGCTTTGTTTTTTATCTGCCATTAAACTAATTCTCTTGCCAAGATGGCTGTCTTTCCTTCAGGCTGGTTTCCACTGTGCATTCCATTTGTTAGTCTGAACCTACCTCTTTAACACCGACACAATTTTCTTTTTTTTTTAAATCTCAGAGAGTCACTAAGATTTTTGGATAGGATAAGAATTTAGTATTTTTTTTTCAGGGTCATAAAAAACCCTTTTAGTAAATGCTGGAACTCTAAAAAGGACTTCTTTGCCAGTCATGTATGATAAAGTCTGCCCTTATGCTTTGTCAAATAAACCAACACTATACCCGGAATAGTTTTCAAAGGTTTCTAAGTAAATATTGTCAGCAATTAATTCTCTCTTTGTCTTTCTCTCCTCTCCCTTCCTCTCTCTCTCCTCTCTCTCTTTTTCACTTGCCTCCATTCTCCTACTTGCTAACATACCTTGTTGTAGGAAGGGTGTTAAGTAAGACCATAAGGAAAAGTCTGCCCACTGCCCCGTTTGTCCTAATGCAGGCACAATGCTCTATTCCCAGTGGCGCATTTCAGCGCAGCTATCAGACGCTCCTGTGAGGGTCAGCTAAGGAGGAATCATCATGAACATTTCTTCTTAAAACCTTGTCAGGTTCTAATGAATTGCTTCTAAAACGTTGTGTTCTCCTGTGGTAACCCCAACATAGAATCTGAAACAGGCTTAGAATAATTGAATCCCATAATTTGGAAGGGTTATTTAATCCAATGTTTTGTAAACCTGAAACATGATCAGATTCATCTGGGGAGCTTTTCTAAAATACAGATTACTTTATCCAACCTTAGACCTACTGAATCAGAATTTCCAGGAATCAGTGTTTAATTTGAAAAATTTGTTCAGCTTCTAATTAAGTTAGCAGTGACATAAAGTCTCAGTCAAAGCTTCTCAGCCTTTTATCACATCATACCTCACACGGAAAATGATCATCTTCATGTGTGCACCCTTAGATAAATGGCTGTGAGGCCTCCAGGAGCTCCAGGTTCCATCTAACTGAACCCAGGATGAAAGGATCAGTATATTAGCACATAGATAACTGTAATTTTTGTATAATCTATAAATATGATCTTTGACGCATCAATCTACTTTGACAAACTAAGTTAGCTAACAGGAAAGCCTAGGAGTAGAAAATCATCCAGTGAGGGCTTAGTCACAAAGCAGCATGATCGTTTAACTCTATAATTGTTTCTCTTTCTGTTTTAGTTTAAGGTAGAATGATATTAAAGGATTCAAAGAGAAATGTATAGTTGATCAGAAAAGTTAGAAACATGCATTTGTTGGAATTATTACCATCAGCAATGACAGAAATGCAGTTCACATTTGCAAAAGAAAAAAAGAATGTATTGGTTCATGCCATTGAGAAGTCTGGTTTGTCCTGGTTCAATGCAGGGGTCCTGTCACCATGACACCATCTCCTTCTCCAACTCCTGATTATGCTTGCCACTGAAGGGCAGCTCTAAACTGACATCATCCCTATGGTTCAGAATATCCGAAAAAGAAGGGTATAATTTCTAACAGTCTCATCAAAAGTCCTGGCAAGGATTCTTATTAGCATAGTTGGGTTCACATGCCCACTTCTGAATCAATCAGTGTTGCTAAGGGGAAAGGTTTTAGGGTCTAGGTTGTACACAACCTCATATGTGGGGAGGGGATTCTAACTCCATCAAGAAAATAAATCTTGGGAAGGAAGACAATGGAAACTAGGGCAGGAGAGGAGTCGGGGGAGAGGAGGGTAATTCCTATGTGAAAGGATGCTGGGTAGACATGCAGATTATGTTATTTCTCATCATTTGACACCTGTTTAAGCAAAGCTATATGGCTGTTAAGGAAAGAACAAAACTGTCCTCCAGGTTTTAGATACAAATAGAGATTGGGATTCTAGAGCAGGTTCCCATGCTTAGGGAAAATTTCTCTTTCAGAAGATTTAGACTGCTAACTCCATTCAAACCTCAAGATATTTTCAGGATTAGGGTAAATCTATTATAATAAAATCATCTATACTTTAAATTTTTATTTATTCAAATAATATTTATCAATGGTTCTTTTAACAAAAATTCTTTTGCTATAGCATATATATAACGAAGTAGAAAAGTATGACATATGTTCCTTGAAGTACCTGATTTTATGGATAACCAAGGCATCAATACTAACCTTGTGGTCAATCACCTCCATGAAAGGTAACTTGCAAAAAAGGAAATACTGAGTTTTATGAGAGCTACTTTTACAAACATAAATGTATAAAGTAACATTAAGCCTTACTCAGCCTACTAGAGTCTTCAGTAGATAAATAATTGAGTTGCTTTTATCTGAATCTTCATCACAGGGCACAATGCCTGGAAGACACCACCAGAAGAAGGACTCCTAACCACAACGTGACAAAGGTCAGGGGTTACACCAGCCCCTCTTCAAGGACACAGCCTGGACAGATGGGTGAGAGCAAACAAGGGGGCCATTAATGAGTCAGCACTGTCTGAGCTTGTTGGTTTTTGCCTTTATAAGCTGAGAACAGGACAGTACAGAACATAATTTATATAAATTTATCTAATAAATAGAATCCCTAAGATGACTCACAATAAATAAACATATTATTCTTGATTATTGAGTTTAATTTATATTTTAAGAGATATTTACAATACTGATTATTTGTGATGACTTCTGCTAGTTTGTAACTGTTACTTAAAATATCTGTGCAAAGCATATATGAATTGAAATGGTCTTTATTGAAATAACAGCACATCAAATACTAGTGAACTCTCTCCTTTGGGTTTTGCCTATGGCTGTGTAGACTTGCTAAGAAGGTACAGAATGAAATCCCAGCTGCTTGACTTTGGCCAAGTCACTTAAGTTTCTCAGCCTTAGTTTCATCTTCTATAAAGTGTGATCCATGATTATTATAATTATAATATTACCTACCCCACAGGGTTTAGAGAATAAAATCAGAAACTACCTCTCTCTCAGTCAGCACCATGCCTGACAGAGGGAAAATATTCGATTGCTTTAGATATTGCTGTTATAAGCCCTATAATTTTTCCTGAAATAAAACCACATTAAAAAAACAAAACTCATATGCATATTTTTGAAGATATAAAACACATCTTTATTATTCATCTCACAGTCTTATTAATACTTCATATGCACCATCTTAGCAGTTGCAAAAGCATTTTCACACGTATGCATTAATTCATCTTATTCTTCCAAAACTCCCATGAGATAAACTACCTAGAAGTAGTGGATAGATTAAAATTGAGTGACTTTCTTGTGGTCATTCTGTTTTTATAGATCCTGTTTTTGTGTAATTCTATGGCCTTGCCACCCAAGTTTCTAAAGAGTCCTGCATTTTCTCTGAAATGGAACAACATAGCTCTTAAAGAAGTATCATGATTCCCTTTCATGAATCCAAGAATCTTGAATTATATCATAACATAAAGACTCTCTCCTTCAACTTTTTTTAAAAAGATGTATTACGTATGGCATTGACCTTCCACAGTACAATCATTCTAGTTTAGTCAGATCTAGCATGGGCATATTTTCTTGTTTAAAGATTTATTATTTATTTATTTATTTATCCCCGCCCCCGTTGGTGCTTGTGCTCGCTGTAATTTTTCATAGTGTAATGGAGTGAGAGATGGCCTCCATGAGGATGTAACATTTGAGCAGAGATATGGTTGAAGAAGACATGTTTATAAATAAGAGCAATATTAAAACTCGGGGCAGAAAAGCAAGAGAGAATTGGAGGTGTGATAGGTGAGTTTTTTGGAACATCAAGGAGACCAGTGAGTTTTGTTGGGATGATGAAAGAAAGATGGTTGGAAATGAGATTAAAGAAGTTGCCACTTGATATTAAAATAAATGTGATAGATATTTACTGGAGAATTTTTAAGCACTGGTTCACTATAGTTTGAGGTACAATTTTTTTTAATTAATGAAATTTCAATTTTAGAATAGTTTTAGATGTACAGAAAAGTTGCAAAGATAGTGGAGAGAATTCTCATGTACCTTCCATCCCATTTCCCCTATTAACATCTTACATGGGTATGGTACATTTTTTCAATTAAAGAATCAATATTGATTCATTATTGCTAACAGAAGTCCAAGCCTTATTCTGATTTCCTTAGATTTCACCTGATATCCTTTTCCTGTTCTAGGATTCCATTTAGGATGCCACATTATATTTCATCCTAATGTCTCCTCAGGGTCCTCTAAACTATGACAGTTACTCAGACTTTCCTTGTTTTTGATGTCCTTGACAGTCTGAAAAGCACTAGTTACAGATTTTGTAGAGTATTCCTCAACTGGCATTTTTCTAATGTTCTTCCTCTTAATTAAACTGGGGTTTTAGGTTTTAAGGACAAAGGCTACAGAGTTAAAGTGCCATTTTCCCCACTTCAGTGACAATGTGTCTTATTGTTGTTGTTAACCATGATTACTTAGGTGAGGTAGAGTCTATCAGGTTTCTCCACTATTCTTCTTTAACCCTTTCCAAACTTTACTCTTTGGAAGGAAGTCACTCTGCACACACTACACACTTATGGAGTGGAGAATTATGCTCCACCTCCTTGAAGGTGGGGCAGCTATATAAATTATTTGGAATTCTTCTGTATGGGAGATTTTTCTACTCTTCTCTATTTATTTATTATTAAATTACTTATTTATATTAGTATGGACTCATGGATATTTATTTTTTGTTTAGGTTATAATCCAGTACTACTTTATTTTATTGCTCAAATTATTCCAGCTTTGGCCATTGGGAACTCTTTCAGTTGACTCTGTTACTCTTTGATATATATACAATATAGTGCTTTTTTCCCCTTTATCTTTCTTTCTTTTCTTTTTTAAGCACTTCCTTACTTTCTGGCTGTACAAGAATCCAAGGTTAATCTTGTATATCTCCTGCCCCTGTCCTAGAATCATCCATTTTTCCAAGAAATCCTATTTCTTTTAATTGGAGAAAGGCATTAGAAACCAAGATGTGGGCATTAGGTGTGCTTGTTGCTACCAGGTTGTTGTCACTTATAGGCATTCTTAGTTGACTGAGCAAGGAAATATATGTGTGTATACTAACTTATGTATATACAGTCTGTGGTTTGTTTTCTCATTCTCTTAATGAATTTAAGAGAGCAGGAATACGTAACTTTAATAAAGTCCAACTTATTATTTTTTTCTTTCAGGGATCATGTTTGGTGTTGTGTTTAAAAACTGTATCTAAAAACTCATCTTTAGCTTTTTAAGATAGTGGATTACATTGATTGATTTTAAAATATTGAACCAGAGTTGTATACCTGGAATAAATCCCAATTCGTCATGATATAAAACTATTTTTAAACTTTTTTGGATTTGATTCATTGATATTTTTTTGAGGACTTTTGCTTTTATGTTCATGAGATATGTTAGCCTGTAGTTTTCCAATTTTATAATGTCTTTATATGATTTCGGTATTTAGGATAACGCTGACCTCATAGAATGAGATAGAAAGTGTTCCCTCAGCTTCTATTTTCTGGAAAAAATTGTAGAAAATCGGTATTATTTCTTTGCTAAATGTTTGGTAGAATTCACCAGCAAAACCATATGAGCAGAAGTTTTCTTAGTTGGAAGGTTATAAATTATTGATTCAATTTCTTCAATAGATTTATATGAGTTACAATTTAAAATCATCATTTCATTACTAAGTGGAGATAACATTGTAGAAAAGAAGTAGGGAAGACCAGTTAGAAGCCAATTGCAAAAGCCCAGGCAATAGATATTGCTAAAAACACTGTATGAGTAGTATCCTAGTCATATTTAGGAGATACTTTGTAGTAAACCCAAGAGTATTTGCTGTGAGGTAAGAAAGAAAGAAAGGAGTCGAAGATAACCTCAAGGTTTTAGGACAGAGAAACTGATGTAATGGAGATATCATTTGTTGAAATGGGGAAGTTGGTGGAGAGTAAATTTGACTGGAAAAAAAGAAACAAAGAATTTAGGTTTGGATCATTAAGTTGGGGTTTCCCTTGTATGGAATATAGAAAATTAATCAATTATAAAATTAAAAAATTTTAAGTGCTATAAACAGAAATAAGAGGTAATAGGGCAGCAGAGCAGCATATAGTATAGTTGTGTACTTAGTCTAGAAAAGTGGATTTTCAACTTGACTCCATACCAAATTACCTGAAACGCTTTTAAAATCTAAATGCCTAGGTTGCACCAAGACCAAATACATCAGAATCCCAAACTTGGAACCATTTATTAGTATTTTATTTATTTTAAATAAATATATGTAAATATGACTTGTTTTAATCCAGAACACCTAAAATTCTTTATTGAAAACAAGCAAACAAGTAACAACTAAAACTTTTATAAAATCTGTCTGAGTTTTCAGTAAATTAATGGATATAACCAGAGGTCAGAAATTACAAGAATGAATGATGCCATTGGGATAAATCAGCATTAGAGTCAACTTTTGCCTGAGGCACTAGCCAAACCCAGAGGCCAAAGCCTGGATTTTAATTTGTCATCTTCAAAAAGTGGACAGTAGGCACAATCTTTGGCTCTAATGAGGTGGAAGGTCAAAGCCCAATATAAAGACTGGACTCCTTAAGGGCATTGACTCTAGTGAACAACTAGTATGTGTGTGGGAAACAAACCACCATATAGGAAGAGATATTTCCTGGATAGAAACAGCTCTTGGCCTCAGAGGTAGCAGGAAAAAAGAAAAAAGGATGGATAGATAGCTAGATAGATGACAGTTTTTTTTTGCGTGGAGTTCATTCCCCTTGTATGTCCTATAAAACCTCAAAATTCAGTTTAAATAAAGAGTACTTAGTGAAAATAGAAATAATACTAAAAGGTAATATTCAAAGAGGCAATGGATCACTAAACCTTAGATTAATAGACATTAAAAAGTTAAACAATTTCAATTGTTGGCAAAGTTGCAGAGCAACAGAAGCTCTCAAATCCTGTTGAGGAGAGTTTAAATTCATGCATCCATTTTGGAAATCTCTTGATTTAGGTATCACCTAAAAAATTGATCATGTTTATACCCTACAATGGCATACTGCCCCTCCTATATATTTATTCCAGAGAAAATTGTGTATAATGGGGCCATATAAAATAATATATAAAGTTATATTGTTGGAAGCGGATGTGGCTCAATCGATAGAGCTCCCGTTTACCATATGAGAGGCCCCGGTTCGCTTCCCGGGGCCTCCTTGTGAGGGCGGGCCGGCCCGCGCGGCGCAGTGGGCTGATGCAGCAGGACCTCACAGCAAGGGGGAGATAAGCAGACACAGAAAAAACACACAACAAATGGACACAGCAAACACAAGCAGCAAGGGAGGCGATAAATAAATAAATAAATAAATCTTTAAAAAAAAAAAAAAGTTACATTGTGGGTAATAGCTCCATACTTGAAATCAAATGTCCATTGATGGCAGAATAGGTAAATAATTGCCCTATATTTAATGTCCTGTTCCTTTTCTTTCTAGTACCAAATGACTAAATGTTAATAAAAGTCAGGAGCAATAGCACTCTTTCACCATACAGGAAATCAATACAAACTAAGTGGTTTTTATTAAATATTTTTTAGAGTGCAAAGCAATTGCTTAGGTATTAGTGCATTCTTCAAGTGCTTGTAAAGTGCCAATATTCTTGTTAGGTTTGATTCTCCTGTCATGTTCATTAAAGAATTTGCATGTCAATGAAGCTTTGTTTCTCTTTACAATCATTCACTCTCCTTCCTTTCCCCTGCCAGGAGAGCCCCTTCTAAGTGTGACTTTTATATAAAAGATGAAGGCATTGAAAAATGGGAGAATTTGAAAATAATAAAGATGGTTTGTTTTTTAATTTTCAGTAGGAAACCTCAAACTTTTAAAGTAAATTATAAAGACAATTATTATTAAGTTTCTTTCTTTAGATAAACCCACTTATACTTCTGATATAATCATATATCCTCATTAAATGGCAGTTTATATAATATCTCTAAGATGCAAAGTTAAATATTCTTAATGATGCAATATGCCACCATTCACATAGATCTGACTGGATGCTTTTAATCAGCAGACCCCATAGCCTTCCTGCTCTGTCACTAAGTTATTTTGACTATACTTGCTGTAGCCCCTCATAGGTTCTTTAGTACCTATTTAAATAATTAATGTCTTCTTCAGTTCATGTCCCCCTGTAGGGAACTTAGATTCAATGGTCCATTACATCAACCAAGCTCATAAATTTACATCAATGTTCATTTATGATATCTGCTTGGCATAATCACAATCCTACATCAATCAATTTTCCTGTGATGCTGAACACTGCTGAGGAAATCACTCAACCACGTAGGTTTGAGCCACTGGAAATGAATGGTTCCTAACTTTAAACGGACCCTCCGTGCTGCTCAGCAATACCTCTATGCTTTCCTAGGGAGACCTTTCTCAGTTCTCCAAAGTTGCTCTTTAATAAGATCTCCCATTCTTCTTCAACCTCTGACCCCACAACTTCAACTTCACTTACAGCAGATGAAACCCCCTCTTAGTTAACAGAGAAATAGAAGACATTGTATTAGAGTTGTCTCATATCCTTACAATCAGAACCACAAAATTCCTCTATCCACATACCTTCATGTCAACTTTTGGCCATGTTACAAAAGAACTAACATAATTCATCTGGTCCATATCTGAACTCCCCTGTGCTCTGGCTCCCAGTTTCTCTATTTTAGGCATTTAACTTGATAAATCTCCAATCCTGCCACCACCACTGCTCTCTAAATTTCCATATTCTTTGTTATACTGCCTTCTTCTCTTGAGGACTTAAATATAATCATCTATGTTTTAATATCTTATTTTAATCTCACATCCCTCTTCCAGCTAATGAGAAACTTTCTTCTTCATTGACAGAAATGTTTTTTGAAAGACTTGTCTACATTTTCTTATTCCCTAGCTCTCACTCTTCATCTAATGTGGACCCAAATAGCATTTAACAAATGATCAGTACCACTTCCTTTCTTGAAACACTCTTTTCCCTTGATGTCTGAGACAACATATTCTCCTAGTCTTCATATCACCTTTCTCATCATTCTTTGGTCTTCATTTAAGACTTCTTTTCCTCTCTCCATAACATAAATATAGGCATTCCTTGGTATGTTATCCTTGATTATTTTCTTTCTCTCTGCTCTTCACACTCTGCTTTTGTGATTTTCTCTCTCATGGCTTGAATAACCATTGAAATAGATGTTATTACAAAATCACCAGTCTAAATAAATTTGTACGCCAATGTCTTTCCATTGGATATCCATTTGGATACTTCAGAGTCAGTCTGAAGTCAGATATGTAATTCAATATCTGCTCAACAAAGCTGTTTCTTCTCTCTTTGCTCTCAAGAAATAGTATCACATCCTACCCAATTATCCAAGCAAGAAAATGCTCTTCATTCCTACAACCGTTCTCTAATATAAATCATCATAATCTCTTGCCAGGATTATTGATAAATTACTTAGCTGGTCTTCATAAGTATAATAATTCCCATTTCAAGATATTCACACTAAAGCCAGAGTAATCCTTCTAAAGAGCACATTTGATCTCATCATATCTCCAATTTAGAGCCTTAAATGTCTCCCCATGACCTTTGATATAACTTCAACTCTTTTTCCGAGCTTACAAGGCCCTGAATGATGTTATTCCAGCAGTGGAACCGGCTTCATCTCTCATTAATTTCTCTTTATAATCTATAATGAACTTTTTTTTTTCATTTCTAAAGGGTGTAGTGTATCTTCTCACATCTGAAGCTTTATAAGCGATACTTCTCTGTGGATTAAGCCTTCTCTAGTAGCCCACAGAATACTGGTCTTCACCTATCAAAGCAGAGATTTAATTGCCATTTTCTTGTCTGGAGCCTTTGCTAGAGTAAGCTGAGATAGGGTCTGGGCAATGCTTGTTGCCTGCCATATCTTCACCATCTGGTATAGTGATTGACACATAGAAGGCCATTCATTACACACTTCTAAAATGGATTCTAACCAGTCTGATTCTTTCACCAACACCACATTCCTGGGTTTAAAGGCATGGTTGTAGTTTGAGACTGTATGTACTCCAGAAAATCATGTTCTTTAAACTGGTCCATTACTGCAAGAGTGTACTTATTGTAAGTGGGACTGTTTGATTAGATTACTTCAGAAAGGATATTTACTGAAAGTTCTTTAATAATTTACCCTTTTCCTCCTTTTCTCTTTTGTTCTTATTTGTTAGTAATATTATTCCCATTCAAGGTTAGGGCCACACATTTTTTCTTAGCTATCTCAAACTCTTCAGATATCCTATCTCCTTTTTCTTTCCCTGTGGCTACAGGGGAAATATACCTTCCCATTTCAAGACCTGTGTAATCAAATGTATCTTCTTGCTCAACTATACCCACTAGTTAGTGTTCACTCAGACCTTTCCTTCCAATTAGTTTTTAATGCATTTGTTAATTCAGCTATAGCCAAGTTCTATATCCGATTTAGAAAATTAGAATAAAATAAAGTACCTGGATCAACCTAAAAAAGTGGAGAGTCCAGAGGCTCTATAATCTATAAGCTTTGCTCTACAATATTTTGGATTTCTTGAGGTAAAAAATTATGCCTCATTTATGTTTATAATCTCAGGACCCAAGGCTTGTCAATAAATGTTTGTTGAATGATTATCAGTTTAATGTTTTTGGATCTAGACCAATTTTTGTTATCAGTCAGCTTGTGAGCCTGGTCAAGTCACCTTTAAAGTGAAAAGAAAATCAATTTATTTTTAAAGTCCCTTTGAGTTCCAGAATCTGTGGTTGCATTATTTTATTTCTCTGTAATAAGGCCTTCACTGATTTACAATTTAACATTCTCTCTCTTTGTAGAGCACCAGTGGAGGAATTGTTCATCAAAGTATTATGGTAAAATTAATCTATTTTAATTAAGCAGAGATAAATTTTTAAAGAAATTTTTGACTAAAATTTAATCTTTGTAGAATGGAGTTTGTGTGTTGAAAGGCTATCATTATTATTTGCACTGGCTGGCCATTTGTGGTTGATATTTGTGATTAATATTTGTGAGAAATTTAATTGACATTTAAAAGCAGAAGAAAATTGAATACTGAAGCTTTTGTATATAGCATGCATTTAAAATGTTGAAATCCTCAACAAATAATACAGCACCATTTGAAACGAACTGTTCCCTACAAACAATATAATAATACAAGAAATTGTGAATTATAGCATATACTTTAAGTAGCTGTTTACTTTAGTAGTTTATTTCAGAGGTAAAAGGATGTAACCATGGAAAGCACCTTCTCTTGTTGGCAGGGAAACAAAACCACCAAGACGCTAGTTTACAACGGAGAGCTTGAAGAAGTGGTTGGGATATTCATATTCAGAGTAATCCCCAGGGTAACCATGGACAAATTGAATATACAGACATCCACAGATGCTAGGTGTGTGTGTTGGAAAATGCATCTTCATGTCGTTTCTATGGCAATCATAAATAGATCCAAGTATTCTGAAATCAACACAGCAGCTGCACATACAAACAGATATGTTCAGTAGAAGCAGGAGGATTTTAGCGTGCATCAGTAGTTTCATTTTGGGCATACCTTTTTAAATAACAGAGTAAGATATTGGGTTACATTTACTTTCTATGTATACTCCTAAAGCCTCAATTTAATTTTAACTTTGTCCATTTTCAATAAGAGAGGAGTGATGAGGTTAACTTTCCAAGTAGAAAGACTTTTTCAATGGTTTCTCCATCTACCAATGCAAGAAATTGAAAAAAACATCAGGTTATTTGGGGAGAAAAGTAATTAATTTAGCATTCATTTCATTCATCAAACAGCAAAACACCTTATTATTATTATCACTTTTATTATCTTGTTACTATGAGATAAATGCTTTGCTAAATACATTATATCTATTATCATATTTTATCCTCAAACAAGCCTAAGAATTAGGTGGTATTGTGATGCCATTTCACAGATAAAGGAACAGACTTAGGAGAAACATCCTGGGTTGACAATGTTGCATGAAAAAAGACACTCTTATACATTGTTGGCAGGATTATAAACTGGCAAAAGCACTATGGAAGAAAATCTGACAATAATAATCAATATTAAAAACACACTAATACTTTGACTCAGAAATTGTCCTCTAGGAATTTATAGCACACATATCCTCATCTACATTTGAAATGTCATGTACATAGTTTCTCACTGCAGTATTATCTACAATAGAAAAATACTGAAAGTAGCCTAAATGTCTATCCATAGATGACTGATTAGGTGAATTGCTATAAAGCCAATTTATAAATACAATTTATAAATACAATGGAATAGTCTATCTCTGATTCTTAATAACCCCTTAATAATATCTATTTCTGGTGTTAGCTGGGACAGTAAGGTTGAGTGTTGACTTGACTTGACCTCATACTCTTGTCTCATTAGCTACCTGATTTCCTGCTTCTCATAAGATAAGAGTCTTCATCTGTAACCCCAAACCTCTGGGTCCAGCTTTGATACATTTTCCCTCCAATAATACACCTTCTCCTAATTTAAAGCCATATTCATGGGAGTAGAAGAAGCATGCACACAAATTGAAAGGGTGTTCCAGCTATAACCCTTAGCCTAGGCTCATCACTTGACAAAGAGGAGTATGGTGGTTTTGTGGGACACTGGACCCCCAAATCTCCAAACACTCCATTTTCATTTTTTCTTCCTGGAGGCAAAGTCACAATCCCTTGACTTATATTATATCATGCTAGAGTTTTTCTTTGAGTGGATTATTTTAGTTCCTATTTGAAATATATAAAAATTTCTGATTTTATATTCATGTATTTAATAAGCACTTATTGTGTACTTGAATAGTCTGTGTGTAAGGTGTGGTGCTAGATTTGCAGGGTAAAAAGGAGACTAATATAGTTTCCTATCTCAAGGACCTAACAGTCCCATAGGGAGCATAGGTTATACAATACATATTATAATGGAAATATTCCAGGATGGTTGAAAAGAGTGCCTAATTTAGTTTGGCAGGTGGCAGGTGGGGCATTAAAGACTGAACGAAACTGAAAGTTGAGCAGGGTTTGAAAGATTGACAGCAGAAAGGTAAGTAGATAAAAGAGAGAGAAATTAAATTGACTAAAATATTTTCATATAAATTACTTACCATGAAGTTTAAAGGTTTGAGAAATGTCTCATTACTTACAGTTCACTAGCTGATGCAATGTATTAAATATTATTTGCTTAGTTATTTTAGTCTTAGAGAGCATCTACATTGGCATAAAATGAAACCTTTGTTCTTTTTACTTAGAGCATATTACAATGTTTTTTGATTTTGCTCATCTTTTTTTAACTGATGATAATGATGAATAAGTTCTCTCACTGAAACTACATTATCAATTTTACATAGACAGAAATGTAATTACAAAAGATGGATTTTAGCCAGGCCACCTGAATTAATAACCAGCCTGAACCTTCTTTCTCTGGGAGAGGGTGGAACAGGATTGTTTATTGACCACAACTGGTCATGACCTTTGCTATCTTCTACACTCCAAATACCACAGGAGGAAGCCATTCAAAACACCATGACATTTAAACCAAGTGAAAGATAAAGTGTATACAATTTATAAGGACAGGCTAACATTTTTCTTAATTTGCACCTCTATTATTTATGTGCCTATGTGCTATGGTTGTTTAATATTTC
This sequence comes from Cabassous unicinctus, assembly GCA_029593785.1. Lineage (NCBI taxonomy): Eukaryota > Metazoa > Chordata > Mammalia > Cingulata > Chlamyphoridae > Cabassous > Cabassous unicinctus. Next base: position 16,055 of record JAQZBX010001590.1, read on the forward strand.
CACAAAAATACTACAAAATTTGTCTTTCTGTTATTTTATTACTACCTTTAAACCCAATTTTACCTTACATGAAAATTCACCTCTTTCTTGTTTTTATGAATTTTTATACCCCGTGAATGTAGAAGAGAGAATATATAAATTCTTACTTTACAGTCATGTATAGTGGCTATTCATACTTGTCAGGAAAAATACATTCTCAAAGGCATTTTCAGCCAATGGACTATTGATAGCTTTGTTTATATTTGCTATGTCTAAAGCCAAAATATCCAAAGTGAATATTCTCTAAGGACTTGATTTAACTCTGTTTGCAACAATAGAAGCACAATTCAAACCAAGAACAGCCAGTCTTAGGAAAGCAGAAACCAGGGACTCAAAAGCTATTAAGACTCTCTTTCTTGGTATTTCATTTCTATCTTCCTCCATCTTTCAACTTGGCATTTCCATGTGGCTGGAACTTTGACCATGGGTAGAGAAAGGTCTAGCTTCATCAGCTTCATTTAGAAAAATCCCAAAGAAGGACATTGACAAGCCCAAATGGTTCATATCCATCCAAATGCTAGGTCATAAAGCTGGGTTAGTATTGATGGAGTAAAATAACTTCCAAACAGAAGGAGATGCTATTGCCATAAAAAGCAAGAGTACTGGGCAGACAAACAAGCAACAGTCTGTATGCATGTTAGCACATCCAAATTGCATCTGTTCAATCTAATTATTAAGGAATATTAACTATTCTGCAAAGCATAATAGTACTTGTTACTATGAATATTGAAACATTTCAGAAAACCATAAATAAATTGTTTTCACATTTTTAGTCTTCTGGTAGTTATTTCTTCATGACAGGCAAACAAATTTGAAAATAAATACATAAGAAAGAATAAAATGATTGGAGAAAAGATTGATTTTAAAACAAAACTTTCTAAAATCTGGTTCATTTTTTGTAAAATCCCTTTCTATAAAAAAATCAAGCTTATAATGAGCTGGTATTTTATTTGCTGGGAAAAATCAAATAATCATTCATTCTTTTATAATTCAGCACTTATTTTTTGAGTACCATTTAACAGTAAGTTATTGTGTTAGAAGACTGTAGGTATACCCAAGAAACTCAAATGTAATTCCTGTCCTTGAGGAGCATATATTATCAAAGGGACAGTAGCATATAATCTAAAAGAGGTATAATTTTAAAAAGCGAAAATTTAAAAGGAATGTGGAGAGATATGTTCAATTGGAACTCAGAGGATTGAAGAAGACCTTTATGGATGAAGACTATCATAATTTGTGGTCTATGGTAATTATTATTGAAATGTCTTCTTATTGTTATTTCTTCTTTCTATGCTTAATCTTGAAAGAACTGTTCACTATAGTAGAAGACAGAAGCATGAGCATAATTTTGGCACCCAAGCCATCCTTATCAGTCCAATTGCTTGTGTTCCTCTCACTCTCTCTTCCATTCTTGAAGAGTTCTCATTTGGCAGGGGAGAGGGAGGTAGTGAAAATACTTTTTTAGATACACTTGGAAAAATTTCACTTTGTGGATTTTTTTTCTCACAATTACTGTTCACATGGACACATGTGGATATAAATATGTGTCATTATTCATTCATGAAGTAATTACTGAGAAACTACCATATTCATTTTTATTTATTTTTAAAAATAAGTTTTGGCTGCGTCTCTGTTGAGATTCAGGGCTCAACTGGCATATGAACAGCTGGAAGATTTAAGTCTCTGGGACACACATTTAAAGAGTTTAGTGCTAATTATAGTTTCAAATAAAAGGGGTATAAGAACCATGAGTAGGAAAATTATAAATGAGTCCAACTCCGATACATTGGGGGGATAGTTTATCATATATTCCAAGGTAAAGCCCACTGGCAGGGTGCCAAATTCCTGGGGTTGTCTGTCCTGCCTATAATGTCCAGATGTCTTCAGAGCCTGCAGGAGCCCCCTGCTTGAAGCACTGCATACTGCAGCAGTCAGTGAGATCCTCCTAAGACATACATAAGCATAGTCTTTAGAATGACCTCCTGACTCACTTTGAAATCTCTTAGCCATAAAAACTCATTTGTATTTAATATTTCCCTCTTTTCATCAAGGTCTTTTTCCAAATGCATTGCTAATTGGCCCTTGTTAATAATCACTCAGTGCCAAGGAGGCTCATCCCTGGGAGTCATGTCCCATACTAGGGGAAAGGTAGTGAATTTATACGTTAAGTTTAGCTTAGAAAGAAGCCACATTTGAGCAACAAGGAGGCTTTCAGGGGGTGATTCTTAGGCAACATATAATACTAAGCTAAGTTTCAATTTCACAAGTACAAGGTTCATAAGTATAAACATCAATATAAAGGGCCTTGCATATTGACCTGTCTTCCTTCACTAGACACTGCCGATGTACTCTAAGGATTCTTGCCACTCTATTAGAGAATGTAGCAGGACTCCCCAGGATGGGAATTCCATATTCTTTCGGTTATTGTGTGGGTCTCCACCTACTGAGACAATACCCCATGACCACTTGAACATATTCTATAGAGGCATGCCCCAGGTGCACTCCTTCTCACACATCCCCCCACCACCTATGCCCTGCACTAGTGATCCTCCCCTGCCACAGCTGCGACTCCTCTGCAATCCAAAACCTCCTCAAAAACAAAGCCAAACAAATAAAAGTAATTTAAAAATAAAAGATTAAAAATTAAAAATTAAGAAATTAAAAATAAAATAAAAAATATATTAAAAATTTTTTTTTTGTATTGTGTTTTTCATTCCTGTGAGATCTATTATCTGACTCGCCTTGGACAACTAGCCAAAGGTTGATAATGGACAATACCCATCCCCAAAAAACAGAGAATATCTACAACTGCAAGCAAGACAATTCCATCCATCTGCCCCATGAGATCTAAGACCCCTCTCAATTGGAAACAGAGTGGGCATCACCATCCCCAAATCCTCAAGAGTGAGGAATGAACAAACATAAGGAGGGAATGCAACTATGGATTAAAATATGCTTATCATTATTCTAGTAATGGAAGAACTTGTAATAGTGATAGAAAGGCAGTGGCCACCAGAGGTTCTGAGGGGAGGGAGAGCGAAGAATAGGTGTATCATGTTGCAATTTGGTACATTGGAGTTGTTCTGCATGACATTGCAATGACAGATACAGGTCGATATACATTTTGTCAATACTTATAAATCATGCAGTGCAAAGTGTAAACCATAATGTAAACTATAGACCATGGTTAGGAGCAATGCTTTAATATGTTTTCATCAATTTTAAAAAATGTACACACTAATGAAAGATGTTGTTAATGGGAAAAAGTGTGGAAGTGGGTGGGGTTGGGGTATGTGGGAATCCCATATATTATTGATGCAATATTTATGTAATCTAACGTTTCTTTAAAAATAATAATAATAAAAATATTTAATGAAAATTTGGCACATGATGGTAGACAACACAAAGTGTCTGCCCTCATGAAGATTACAATCTTGTAGGAAAGACTTGAGTTTATAATCTCATAGGGATGACAAGCAATACATTAATGCAATACAATATAAACTATTGTTTGAAATAGTTAAAATCCCTTAAAGAAAATAAAATTCAGTAAGGTGATAGAGTAATAGAGGAGAGAAAGACTCTGGCATGGGACATATAAGCAGAGAGATCTTAATGATGAGACAGAGAAAAGAGTGTACATCATGATATCATAAACAATTGTAACAATATAAATTGTTGCTGCAATTTATATAAAGTAAATGTTTGACATGGTCTTCACTTTAGCAACCAGAAGTTTTACATTTAATTGGAGAAACAAGGCATATGTATAGTAACTAAAATGTGTGATATACAGTGAGCATTCTTTAGTGAGTGTGAACTATCAGAGTGCACACAGTTAAGCAGTTATAAAGCTATGAAATGTAATTAATTATTTCATGAAAATATTTTATGATGAATAAGATAAAACATTTATTAAATTAGTAATTAAATTAGTAATAAATTAGTAATTTGTTAAATTAATACCCACAAACATTCCTTCCCAGTTAAACCCAATCTCAGCATCTTTGCTAGTGAGTCTCTTGCATATTATTGAAGCTGAATGAATCCTGACAGAGTTCCTCTCCCAGGATTCTCTGTCTCAAAGGATCACCCACATGGCCTGGGCAGAAAAACAAAGCTCACTCTTGATACCTTCCTGCAATGACTTCTCATATCAAGTTCATCACTATGACTTTATATTTTCTAAATTTTTCTTAAATAATTTTCTCTTCATCTTAAGAGGTTTTCCAAGCAACTTCTCTTGTCATCTTTTATGAAACTACTGCAATATCTCTGGTTGTTCTCCTTGCATCCAGTCCTGGCCCCTTACATCATTTCTTCACAGGGCAGTCCATATAAACTCTATAAATGCCAAATATTAACATATCCACACCCTTCAGTTACTTTCTTTTGCTCTTAAGATTGAGACCAAAATCTTTATTATGACCTACAAGGTCCAATATTGTCTGATCCCTTTCTGACTCACATGATGTTCCTCTTAAGCACTCCATCCACATTGGCTTTTTTCAGATCCTGTAATATGTTATGCTACCACTTGCCACAGGACTTTGACAGGCAGTATTCTCTGTCCTGATTTGTTTACCCATCTCTGCTGCTCCTTTCTACTCTGCCTTGTATCCCCATAATACCTGCTCATTTTACATATCTCAGATTATATAATTTCCATAGGGAAGATTTTCTTGCCTCACCCCAAGTGTTGCTGTGTATATTTCCTTCAGGTTTTATGAAAATTATGCTTTTAGTTGCATTTTTATGATTATTTTATCAATATCAGACTGTTAAAATATAAGATCTAATGAAGGTAAGGACTTTGTTTATTTTGTTAACCTAGCATAGTGCCTCATATCAAAGGTATTAAAAAATATTTGTGGAATGGATAGAATTGTCATTATTATCTTTAAAGCCTTGTTCAACTTGGTCATTCTCTTAATTAAAAGTGTATGACATTTTTATGCACAAAAGAATAAACATTTCAATCTAATTGATATACTGAATTAATATGATTGAGAGATATAGTTTTGTCTGGAATGGGAAATTCATTACCTCAGAGTACCATGGTTTTATAATGAGCAAGTCATTTTATTTCCTTCAGTGTCTTTTCATTTACTTTGAGGAAAATTTAATAGTATGTCAAACCAAACACTACAACAGATTGTGTTTTACTTTAAATATATGACTTGCTACTTGCTAGAGTAAATACAGAGAAGTGTTTCTGAATGTCTTGACTCAGTCATACCTTTTTTTTCTTTTTGCCTGTAGAAACAAATGATGCCTGTTTTACTGCCAAAGATGTGTCATTTATCTTTAAACTCAGAAGACGGAAAAGGTTCTACAAAAGCTACATGTTCATGTTAGTCTGCCAAGTACAATGAATTCCACTGACTCCATATATTTCTAACTCCAAGGTCCCTTTCCTCAACATTCTGCTTTTTCCTAGGTGCTCAATTATTATGTGGTCATTCTACATTTGGCCTCAAGGACTTGACAATGGCACTTCATGTAAAGACCCAAGTGGATAGAGGCTCTTTTGGTAAGAGGGGATGGCTTGTTTTTGCTCTATGTGGCATCAGCTGGAGTGGATTCACTGGAGTGGATTACCCTCTTCCAAGATGCCTTACTCATGTGGCTGGAAAGCTGGTACTGGCTGATGATTGGGAAGCCAGCCAAGGCTGAGCTGAGGACCTTCGTTCCTCTCCAAATGGGCCTTTCCATAGTCTTTTTTTTTTTTCTTTTTTTCCCATAGTCTTCTTATGTTTTCTCAGTTTATGGCATTTGTGTTCCAAGAATGAGCATCTTAAGAAAGCAAGTAAAAATGCATGATATCTTTATGACCTAGCATCAGATTTTACATAAAATTATTTTTTCCATGCTTTATTAGGTAGTCATTAAGTCCCAGTCAGAAGTAGTGACATTGGTTCCAAGACTTGATGGGAATAGTTTCGATTTCAAATTGTAAGAAGATCATATTGGATGTGAAATATTTCTGTGGCTGTCTTTGAAAAAATCACTCTGATCTCTGGCCACAATAATTTACATCCTTCCCACATGCAAAATACACCCATCCCTCTCTCAAGATTCTCAAACTTTCATCCTATTATGACATCAACTAAAACCCCATCTCTCATCACATGAATTAGGTTTAATCACAGATGAGGATGCTCAGATACAACTTGAGGAGCATTCCTCTCAATCAAAAGACTCACAATCTTAAGAAACTATTTATTTGCCCACCACACTTCCTCCATACAATGGTGCAAAAGGCATTGAATAACTGCTATGTATATGTCCATTCCAAAAAGGGGAAAAATGAAAAGCACATAGTGGACATTGGTCCATATAACTTGGTTCCTTTCATTCAAAGTTGATATAATTCTTTTAAAATCATCTGGGTTTTTTGTATCGATTTATAATTTACCCTATTAGAAAAAAAAGCCACACACACACAAATCTCTTCTATACTTTGAAAATCTTGTGAAATTGCTGTACAACAAAACTCTTAGAATTCTTATTTGCCTCATTATTAAATAGAGCTTATTTGTGAGGCATATATAAGTTTCTTAGAGGAAATTTTGTATGTCTAGATATTTCTGAAGTCTTAACAAAGATTTTATAGACACATTCTAGGTATGATCTTTACTATGAAACCATTTCTTAATTTGAGGATCATTTGTTATCTGGAGAGACTGAGAATGAAAAATAGTATTATTTTTGAACTCCAAATCTCCCAGTCCCTTATATGTAATAGTTCATTATTTAACACATCTCTCTCCTCTTGAATTCTAATCATAGAAAGAGAGACAAAACCAGATGTCACATTTGATATTCTGCTGGGAATTATCCTTAGCTATATCATTGAATTAATTGGGTGCATTTCCTTCTTTCCACCTTACTGCAGAAGATAATGTTGCAAAACTTTCCAAGTTCTTTCCTGCTTGTTCTAATAATATTTTCCTTGTTTTCTGTTAATATTTACCATTAATGTCTTCCAATCTCTTTAGACTTCCGTTATACACTCCTCAAATCCTTTCACATATTCTTAAAAGGATCTTCAAAGCCTTTCCAAATTCCACAAGTCTCCTGATCTCAAAGTCAATGCCACATGTTTTTTTTTTTTATTTTTCTATGCACCATCTCACTTCTGGTACCAAAAATCTATTCCATTAATCTATTGCTGTATAACATGTTGCTCTGAAATTTAGTGACTTGAAACAACAATAATCAGTTCTTTTACTCACAAATCTGTGAATTGGGGAGGGCTCAGCAAGAACAGTTCAGCTCTGTTCCATGTGGCTCTTTCAAATGACTCACAATATGGCTGATGAATTGGTGCTGGCTTTCCATCAGGGCTGTTGCCAGCAAACTTTTATTTCTCTCCTCTTAGACCCTTACATGGGCTGTCTGGACTTCTTCATGGATTGGTGGATAATTTTTAAGTATGAGAAAGCCAGGAAAGAAAGGTGGAAAGGCATTGAATTTTTTATGACCTAGCCTTGGAATGCACATAGCAACATTTCCACATACTTCATTGCTTAAAGCAGTCTCAAAAGCCAACTCAGGTTTAAGGACAGGGAACATGGTCCCCTTTGATGGCAGGAGTGCTATTTTAATAATATGTTGGACAGAAGATAATGTGGCTATCCTTGCAAACTACAATTTGCCAAATTAGATTTTTTTTTTTTTTAGCTCCTAGGTTGTATTTTGGAACAGAAGAGCTTTCTGTGGACTCATTGTTGAAAAATCTAAAGCACCTCTTCTATCTTAGGATTTGAGCAAAATGGATCCCTATTTTTAATGAACTTACATTTTTTTAATGAGACTAAAGAGGCTGTAAAAGATAAAACAATTATATAGAAAATCATGTACTGAATAGTAGGTACTACCAAACATGAGGGCAAAAGGATTTCAGAGAAAAAGAGGTGATGATGGAATACTAAAAGAATGTGAATTGATAGAACATCATAACGGGAAAATCTGTGTGGTGTGTACAAGAAACCATTGAAATCTTGAATGTATTCATATCAGGAAATAACTTACAGGGAGAAATGTTTGGATAAATGGATTGAGAACTGATTATGGTGGACTTTGTGCATTAATCAGAGAACTCACTTTTGATTTGATGCTGGAGAAAATAGAGTTTTCAACAGAAGACTGATGTGAAAGCAGTGTGTAAGGAAGACCAATCTGGCAACTGTAATTTGAGTGAATTCAAAAGAGAACAGATTGAAATCAGAAAGATAAATCAGAAGGCAGTTGCCTAACTGCAATAGTACATGTTTGTGGGGAAGAAGGTTGAACTATAATGGAGGCAGAAAAGAAAGGGAGAAAAGAATGAATGAAAGTGGTATTTTACAGGTCTGATAGGATGTGTTTCCAGTGACATTCAGTAAACGAAAAATATAGAAGAATCAGGGATTCTAGATAGTTCAATTTAGAGACTGAAAAAATGTCAGTGCCAGTGGCAAAAATGGGGTAACTAAGAAAGTGCTTAAGCTAATAAAGGTATCATTTTTACTTATTGATAAAGCATTCCTTTTCCTGCTTTATCATTTAGTTTGTGGGTAAGACAATAGTAGTTCTCAGCTAAAGTTGTCACATGTCCATATTTCCCCATCATATCTTTTATTTTGTGATTTTTACTTCATCTTATCACTTGTATTTGTTCTTATCAAATTTATTTTTCATATCTATTTCCAAAACTTATCATTCTTCACATTACCTATAGTCATGTTTTAGCTCAATATGTTCCATTCAGGGTCTTCTTCTCAAGGTCAAAACATCACCTTTCTCCACTGAACACCTGTAGTTTGAATTGGGCTGATCCCTTTCCCACCCTACCCCACCCCCATCTTATCATTGCTGCCTATAACTTTCTTGCTTTTCAGAAAAAGTTTTACTTTCTAAGCACCATACTACATCTGTCTTGTCAGGTTCATGACTCCATGAACTTTCACCGACTCCATCAGAGGATGGATTTTGAGATTCTACTACATGCCAAGCACTATTTTAGGTGCTAGAGATAGACCGGTGAATAAAGACAATGTAGTAATTATGAATCTGAATCTTTTAAAAATAGTGAACTCATTACACATAAACATAGATAACATTTTATGAAAAATAACTATTTTGCTGAACAAAACCATTAGTGACAATAGTGGCATTGCTTTACATTTTTAAAAATAAGTCCTTTATTTTAGAACAGTTTTAGATTTACCTAAAAATTGTGAAGATAGTACAGAGAGTTCCAATGTATTCCACACCAAATTTCCAATATTAATATGGTGCATTTTTTTTTTACAATTGATGAACCAATATTGATGTATTATTTTTACAGTCCATATTTTATTCTGCTTTCCTGAGTTTTTACCTGAAGTCCTTTTTCTACTCCAGGATCTCATTCAGGATACCATGCTACATTTAGGCGTCATGTCTCCTTAGGCTTCTCTTGCCTGTGACAGTTTCTCAGATTTCTCTTGTATTTGATGACCTTGAGAGTTTTAAGAAGTAGAGCGTGGTATTTCATAGGCAGTTTCTCAATTGAGATTTTTATATTTTTCTCATAATTAAGCTAGAGTTATAGGTTTTTGAGAGGAAGACCACAGAGGAAAAATGCCATCTCTTCACATCATATCAAGGCTATAAACTAACAGCAGTTAATATTGGTCTTTATCACCTGGCTGAGGTAGTGTTTGTCAGGTTTCTCCCCTGTAAAGTTACTGCCCCTCCCTTTTCCACACTGTATTCTTTGGAAGAAAGTCACTATGTGCCCACACTTAAGGAATGGGAAATTGTACTGTACCTTCCTGAGAGTGCAATATCTACATAAATTAATCGAAATTCTTCTGCTTGGGGGATTTGTCTATTCTCCCCCACGTATTTACAATTTAATCCTTTCTCTCTATATATATATTGGTATGGACTTATGGCTATTCATTTTCTACTTTGGTTTATAATCCAATACTATTTTGTTTATTTTCTTGCTCAAATTGTTCTAGCTTTGGTTATTGGGAGCTCTTTCATTTAGCTCCTTTGTCTCTTTGACATATTCCCAATAACTAAAAATTTTATTTTACTTTTATTTTATTATTTTTTAGCACGTCCTAAAATTCTGGTATTATAAGAAACTCCATGCTCATCTGTATATTTCCTGCTCCATTCCTAGAATCAGCCATTTCTACAAAGAGTCTAGGTTCATTTTATTGGAGAATGGTATTAGAAACCAGGATCTGGGCGCTAAATTTGCTTGCTGCTAAGGAAGTGCCATTGCTTGTAAGCCCTCTCAGCTGATTTTTTTTTTTTTGGTAGAAATTGACAAGCTGATTATAAAATTTATGTGGAAATACAAAGTACCTAGAGTTGTCAAAAAGATTGAAAAAAGGAGAACAAAGTTGAAGTACACGTTATACTACCTGATTTAAGTACTTATTTGAAAATTGCAGCAATCAGGACAGGATAACATTGACGTAAGGAGTTCTAAAACTTTTTGTTCGATACCTCTTCAGATATTTTCTCTGCCTTATTCTCTTTCTCATTGCCTTCTGAGGCTCCAAATATGGCCCTTTTTTTTTTTTTAATCTACATGTATTTATCAAAATCTTAGAATTTGAAATTGAATTCCTAATTCTTTTTTGCCAGCACTCCTCAGCTGCTAAAAGATCTTATTAGCTCTTTTATCATTCTACCTGCTACTTTTGGTTGGGCTCCACGGGGACTTGCCCCACTCACAGGAGTGCATCAGTCAGTCAGGGATTTGATGGGATTTTTGTATGCAAATGTGGGGCTCTCCCTCTTAGCTCCCTACTTTCCTTAATTTTCCTGCTCCATTTCTAGATACTCTGGCAGTCAGCCTCTAACTCTGACCTTTAACTCCTCCGCTAAATAAGACTGCTGATTTCTGCATGAGTCTATCTGTGCGTTATGGCATACAGACTGATAAGTGCCTTCATGGCAAAGCTGGTTTAATTTTGATCTTGCAAGGTGTGTTTTCTTCCCCAAAATCATTATCCGTGCAGTTTCTGTCTGCTTTCTGTCTGCTATCTAGTAGCTTCAAGCATTTTTTTTTATTATTTATTTTTTACGTTTATAACTGTTATTAGTATCATCTAATACTGGGTACTCTGCCATTGCCAGAGCCACTACATTTATTAATTATTTTTTAAACATTTTCTCAGCAACAGCAAAAGAAAAAGAATATTAAGTTTACAATTCAACTGCTTCATATCTTGGAGAGATGGTGATGAAGGAGTTTATGAGCCAGGAATTAGCCAATTTTCTAAAACTAAGAATTAATAAAAAGGGTTAATACAAATAAGATCCTTGGGCAACAGGTTTCAGCTTTTTTTCTTTTTTGTCTGTTAGGTATGCCATCTCCCCACAAATGAAAAATGTTTCTCTGCCATTTGACTCATATTTTGGCAAGTCTGTTGCCAATGAAAAGCTTTTTCAAGAGGCATAATTGTTCAAGATTCTTTAAAATTCTCTAGGTAAGTTTTCGCTTATGATATGTTTGCATGAAGAATCACATAGTGCACACAAACATGAATTTAGGGATAGAGTCATAATTGAAGGGAAATGAAGGAGTTCCTTTGCTAATTAGTTATTGAGTTATCAACATGCATCCTACAGCCAATGGCAAATGTCTAAACCAGACTCTCTCTTCATTACATTCAAAGAAACCTCTTAATTTACCATCTGTTAGAATGAAATCAGCTTCCAAGTGAGAAATTTCTTGTGAGACTTTCATAGTCAGATCTGGAAGGAGCCCTGAAATGCATTTTTTTCTCTTCATGAAGGAATAGGCAACTGTTGTGAGAGTTCTAAATCACTTGACAAGAGGAGCCTTGGGACATGCCCAATGGAGGTAGATACATGCAAGCAGAGGCCCAAGTGGGCTAAATAATATGTTAGAAGCTGACAAAAATAGCCATTTTCTAAAGATATTGTTCTTCAGCTTTTATATAAGATTTATGAAACTTCACTTGTCCATATAAACAAGTGGATCAAGATAGAGGTGAGGGCCAACATTACCCCTACACCATTGTTTGATGCTACCAACATTGATAAGAAGATCATAATCTACAGGCCCCAGACAAATATCTCATGAGAAGATGGAGAACTGGAATTTCCCTGGGGAAAAAATAGCATAATGCAGAAGAAAGATCATTAAAATCAGAGTTGGGAGATTTGTGTTCCATTCCTAGGTCTGTCACTAAGTGGCAAGCCATTCACATGGGAAGTTTAACATGTTTTTGGAATTGAGTCTTTGGTTTTGTTTTGTTCATTTTTCACTTTTCTTTTTTAATAAAAGGAAGAATTTGAATTGAAAGATATATAAAACTCATTTCATCTTTATAATTTTATAAGTGAGAAAAAGATTGAAAAGATTAAGCAAGGAAAAAAGTCCCAGTGGCTTTCTTTGCCTTAAACTTTCTTTTTGTAGTGACAGCATTTGAGCAAAGATGAAGCAAAGCAGGAGTGATGGAAAGGCCAACTTTGACTTTACTTAACAACAAAGTAGTGAAAAGACCTCTCTTGGATATGAAGAAAAGTCATTGGAAAAGAGTAAAAGCAAGGGCTTTCGTTACAAATTGGCTTGACTTTTAAATTCCAGTGATACAAGCTTCCCTGAGAAAAGTGATTGGTACAGAAATTGATGCTATCAAATTGTGCCTTTCAATACTTTCTCTCTCTGTCTCTCTCTCTTAATTATTCAACAAACCACTGAGCACTTACATGTGCCAAGTATTGCTTTTAGAGGATTTTAACATTTATAAAGTTTAGTTAGTATTCTCAAACATCTCAAGAGAAAAATTTAAACATAACTAGCTTAATACATATGTTAGCTCTTTCTAATTGTTATTAATAATGGCAATTCATCTATTGGAAGGAGATACTTTTCTCATGTTTTAACGTTTCTGAAAACAAAATGGACCATACAATAAATGGTGTCTTAGTATTGTGTCATAGTTTATTTGGCAGTGTTTCTTCTTTCTTTTTTTGATATTATATACAGTAATGATGCATCTTAAAAATTAATAGAAAAAAGAGATGATTTAACAGTTTGAAGTTCTTTCATGAATTCCCCAAAAAAAAGTTTATGTTTTTGAACTAATCCATTCCTGTGGAAGTGGGACACTTTTGATTGGACTACATCACTTAAACATGACACAGGTTGGGTTTCTACCTTCTTACTGGGCCTTATATAAATGGAGACACAGAGGAAGAGACACACAGGAAAAGACAAGCTCTGACTTTTTGACCCAGCCATGTGAGAGAGAGGACTTCAGGTTGGCCTACACTTACAGAAAGGCAGAGAAGCCCTGAGAAGTTGAGCGAGACCCCAGGGTCCGGAATCAGCAGAGCACAGAGGCATGGAAAAAGATTCCCAAGGGGCTGGGCTCAAGGAGCTGCTCAAGACTGAGGAGATGAGCTCTGCTATCAGCATGTGGCAGGACGCCAGGATGACCAGTAGCTGACTTTGGTGAGAAAGCATCTCTGATGGTGCCTTGATTTAGGCATTTCATGGCCTCAGAACTGTAAATTTTTAACCCAAATAAAATTCCCATTATAAAAGCCAGCATATTTCCTGTACTTTTCATTAGCAGCCCTGTGGCAAACTAAGACAGATGAAAACTGCATATGCATCTTGCTTGGTATCCTTTTTTTTTTTTAATTTAAAAAATAATCTATGAAAGTCATGGTAAACTCTTATTTGGATATTATTGTTTAAGAGAACTCTGACAAGTAGGCACAGATCTGTAATCGCCTTGACTCTACGCTTCTCACCATTGCCACTCCATGTCAAATAGCAGAGATTCCAGAGGAAGATGTATCTCCATGGTTTCACATGGATTACTATGCTCTTCTGACGTTTAATGCTCAGTGAGCTACACAATGAGGCCTGGCAAACTTTTTAATTAAAATGATGCCCTTAATATTTACAATAATTATAATTATTATAATCAGAGAAGTTAGTAATTTTTGAGGACCTAGTAAACTGGTGAGTATGTTAGGCAAAATTACTGAGATTATTTGGTTGATACCTCACAATAACTTTGTATAGTCAGTATTATTAATACCACAATTGTACAAATGAATGAAGTGAAGCATAAAATGTTTAAGTAACTTATCTCAAGTCCCAGAGTGAATAGTTGGTAGAGCCAGAATTCAAAGCCAGGCCTCTGCTCCTAAACACTGCATGTTTCTTACTCCCAGAAACTTAGAGGGGAAAACAAACACAAGCAATAACATAATGGAGGCAATGGAAAACAGTGAACTATTTGAAACAGTGAACTAATCTCTCTTGATTAAAAATGAATTTAACTAATAGAATAAAGATTAAGAACAGAAGCAAGTGACAAGATAGAGCTAACCATCTCTAGAAATCTATCTCAGTGAAAAATTAATAGAAAAGAGCCTGTAACTAAAGAAAACATATCATTTGGGCTCCACAAAAGACAACGCAACTCTAAGTACTCTAATGAAGAAAGAAGAAAAAGGGCAAGGAGTCACCAACAAAGCTTATTACCCTAAGCATGTCCTTGAAAGTCCTAGTTCCTAAGCATTCAGTGACTCGAGAAGAATTTTCAGTGAGATGGCATGAAATTGAATGGAAAGAACTCAAAATAGACCACTTGTTCTACCTGGCAGTGTGTCAATTACAAATTAAAATAACTGCCTTGTCTTTGTCTAAGATATACTTAAAAATATGTTGAACATGTTAAAGATAGAGAGGAGCATCTTATATTGCTATTGTTCAAATATATGTTAATTTTTTTCCTTTTAAAAGTGTGGTATTGTTTTGGATTTGAAAAAAAGCAACAACATGAAGTTCTTGATATTTGAAACTGCTAAAAATAATCAGCTTTCTTCTGCCAGATAGCAGAAAGGTCATATTTGTGACGCAAACCTTAACATTACATGTAATTCAGACTTCACAAATGGAAGGGTCATTGCAATCAGTGATAAACTTTTAATCAGGCAAAAATACAGAGCAATAAGTCAGATAGTCCTACCTGATCTTTTCAACACAGTTATTAAATATGCTGGACCTGAATACATACATTTTGGGGATTTTGATGAAAAGAATATTTAATGTTAGCATACTTAGCCATTTCCCTGTAATAAAGATTGAGATTTGGTTTAAAAATATAAAAGTGAAATTTACCCTTTGCTTATGAAGTCATTACTTTTTCTAGAGTGATTTTCCTTTAAAATTATAGATATATTTGCATTCCAACATAAAAAAGTCATAAAGTATTTCTAAAGATCCAAACAGAAAGTCTAGCCTCCAGCTTGACTGGAATAGATATCATTCTTAGATCACACTTAAATATCTGAATTTATTACAAAAAAAAAAATTGGAATGGGAGAGAAATCCTATATTTAACACTATGACTATCTATTTTACTGTTTATTCACTATATGTGTGTATTGTTTTTGTCCATAAACTTTTTTTTAAAACTCAGGAATGTATTGTGAACATTTTGCCATGTAATAAGTATTTATCTCTTTCAGGGTTTTTAGTAATTGCAAACATATTTTCATATGTGTATACCATAATTTATTTAACTACTTAAACGTTTTTGTACTTTCAGACTGCGTTAACTTTTTCATTTCTACTTCCTCTTTCTCATTGCCTTCTTCTTTTTCCTTCTTTTTCTTTATGTGTTTCTCTGTTTTGGTAGTATAGAGTTTCAGAGAATATTAATGAATTAATACATTTCACTACGATAGGTCTAGGTGTTGGTTCTTTTTGTTTTTGTTTTTTAAGAATTTATGAATTTATGCCTGGTGACCAGTGAATTTCTCAAGTGTAAATATATATTTATTTCTTAAAGTCAATAAAGTTTTGTTCTATTTAATTTTTGAGATTGTTTAAATTATAGTTATCCTAGTTTTTTGTTGGAACTTTTATTTTGCATATTTTTAATATATAATAGTCTTTGTTACCCATGTTGGTCATTTTCTCCCTGTTCCAATCTCATAGCATTTTAGAGGAAAGCTTCCTTTGCCTGTTCTATTTTGTGTGTAGCTATCTGTGCCACTGACCTGCCTGGCCAGCTATTTCTGAATTCCTTTGAAAGCTGAGGATTAGACAAATTGTAGAGAGCAGGTAGTTTATTTAGGAATGTGAACCCAAGGAGAAAAGTGTTGTATGAGTACAGTAAAGCATAGAATGTGGGAAATGTAATACAGTAACACAATCTGAAGTTACTTGCCAGTGGAGGCACCTGGTGCTCTATCCTATGGGACATCTGGAGAGTCTTATGAAATGCTCGTTAGCTGCCCTTATGAAATAAAAAAGATATTTAGAGAATTTAGGATTTCACTCTGACATGTAAATAGCTTGAAAGGCATTGCTCCTATAGGTATTTATAACTAAAAATGCCGAACAAACTGAAAAGTAATGACTTTTCTTAGATCCGTAAGTGAACTGAGGTCACAGGACAAACTGCCACCCTAAAAACTGGAGAGACAGTTGGATATAAAGGATACAGAGTAGCTTACCTGGAGCAGAAGCTGCTGGAGCCAGTAACCCACAGGAACAATTAAATGGTAAATAACCACAACAAATTGCTGAAGACTGAATGTGGATCAATTTGAGAGTTAAAAACTGCCTGGGGCCCAGTTGAAGAGTGCCTCCACACTTTCGCTGGTTTTACCTTCAGGAGCTTCACCAGGTTCTCATGAAGAAGATGGGAGAAAAATCTCCTTGCGTTTGGCCACCGAAAAATAACCATTTCAAAATATGTGCAGGGAAAAAGAAACTATTTTGACATAAGGCCAGTCCATTCTCCACAACAAAGGCCTACCAGTAAGGTAAAATACTTCACCAGAGGCTTATCTGACTGGGGGAAAAGGGAACTTACCCAACTCCTGCCCTCTCTATTCTTCCTGGCTCACCTAAGTGGGGAAATAACCTGAGAAGCACTTGTGAAAGTCACAAGGGGCACAAGGTCACTAAAAGACTGAGACCTAGTCAGAGGATTATAGAATACTTCTCTTTTCCCCCCACACCAACAGGGCTCCTGTGAAATAACAGTGATTACAGCTGGAAGAACTGCAAGGCTCAGACTCTATATTAGAAGGAGTTTCTGGGAAACACAAAGACAATGAAGGAGACAAAAGAGGAACCTGGAGGAAATTGAATCCTCTGACACCTACAGCCCAAGCAAACAGTACACACACCCTAACTGCTGGCCACACACAGTCCTATATCTATTAAAGAAATTGAATCAACAGTTAATCACCTTCCAAAATGGAAAGCACCAGGCACAAATGCTTTTACCTGTGAATTCTGCCAAACATTTAAAGAAGAAATAATACTAATTCTCTATAATCTCTCCCAGAAAATAGAGGCAGGGGGAACACTTCCTAACACATTCTATAAGGCCAGTATTTCCCAAGTATCTAAACCAGAAAAAGACATTTCAAGAAAGGAAAATTATAGACTAATATCTCTCATGAACACAGATGAAAAAATCCTCAAGAAAATATTAACAAATTGAACACAACAATGTATAAAAAATTATACACCATGACCAAGTGAAACTTATTCCAAGGATACAAAATTGGTTCAGTATTCAAAAATCAATTAATGTAATCCATCACATCAATAAGCTAAAAGAAGAAAAATCATATCATCATGCCAATAGATGCAGAAAAAGCATCTGATAAAATCCAATACTGATAACAAAAAACAAAACAAAAACAACTCTGCTAACTAGGTACAGGAGAATTTCCTCAACTGATAGAGGGCATCTTCAAAAAACCTAGAGATGACATCATGTTTAATGGTGAAAATCTGCATGCTTCACCCCTCCCCTAAGATGGATATAAGACAATCATGTCTTTTCTCACCATTCCTGTTCAATAATGTACTGGAAGTGCAAGCTAATGAAATAAAACAAGAAAGGAAATAAAAGGTATACAGATTGGGAAAGAAAAAAATACTGCTTTTGTTACAGATAACATGATTGTCTATGTAGAAAATCTCAAAGAGTGGATAAAATTACTTCTGGAACTAATAAGTAATTATAGCAAGGCTATAGGATATAAGGTTAATGTGATAGTTAGGCTAATGTGTCAACTTGGCCAAGTAATTGTGTCCAGGTGTTTGGTCCAGCAAGCACTGGGCTAATTGTAATACAAGAGCATTTATGGACTTCGATCACCAGTGAGTTTCCTGCATGGATGGCTGATTACATCTGCATCAATCAGGGAGATTGCATCATCAATGGGTGATGCTTTTATCCAATCAGTTGAATGCCTTAAAAGGGGAAGTGATTTCAACACTCAGAGAGAATTTCCCAGCTCGTCGTTGGACAGCCAACTTCTCCCAGAAACTCATCAAGGACCTTTTATCGGACTTTCATCAGAGCCTCTGGTTTGCAGCCTGCCTGCGGAACCTGGACTTGTGCATACCCACGGTCGCGTGAGAGACTCTTTTAAAATCTCATATTATTGACAGATATCTCCTATTGATTCTGTTTCCCGAAAGAACCCTGACTAATACAGTTAATATACAAAAGCCTTATATACCAGCAATGAACAATTAGAATTTGAAATAAAAAACACAAGACCATTTACAATAGCACCAAATAGCTGAAATGATTATACATAAATCTAGTAAAATATGTACAGGATCCATATGAGAAAAAACTATAAACTTGATGAAAAAAATGATATAAATGAATGGAGAGATATTCTATGTTCATGGGTAAGAAGACTCAATACTATTAAAATGTCAATTTTTCCCAACTTTGATCTATAGATTCAATGCAATACCAATAAAAATCCCAGCTAATTGTTTAGTAGATATCAACAAATTGATGCTAAATTTTAAATGGAAAGACAAAAGACTCAGAATAGTCAACATAATACTGAAGAAGAAGGAAGTCATAGGACTTACAACCAACTTGAAGACATTCTATAAAGCTAACAGTAAACCAGACAGTGTGGTAGAATAGACACAGTGATTAATAGAACAGAATAGAGAGCTCAAAAAGAGACAACACAAATATAGTCAACTGATCTTTGACAAAGGAGCAAAGGCAATTTGATGGAAGAAGGATAGTCTTTTCAATAAATGGTACTGCAAAAATTGGACATACATATGCAGAAAAAATAAATCTAGACACAGCTCCTACAACTTTTACAAAAATTAACTTAAAATGGATTATAAACTTATATGTGAAAGTCAAAACTATAAAATTTCTAGATGATAACAGGTGAAAAATCTATGTGAACTTGGGTTTGGCAATGAGTTTTTAGCTGCAACATTAAAAGTAAGATCAATGAAGGTAATAATTGATGTTAGACATTATTAAAGTGCTGCTTTTTGAAAAACACTGTTAAGAGGATGAAAAGAGAAGACACAGAATGGGAGAAAATATTTGCAAACACATATCTGATACAGGATTTATATTTAAAAATGTACAAAGATCTCTAAAAACTCAACAATAAGAAAACAAACAGCCCAATTAAAAATGGTCAAAAGATCTGAATAGATACCTCACCAAAGAAGATATTCAGATGACAAATAAGCATATGAAAATATGCTCAACATCATATATCATTAGGAAACTGAAAATTAGGCAACAAAGAGATACCACTACATGCTTATTAGAATAGTTAAAATTCAAAACACTGACAACATCAAATGCTGGCAAAGATACAGAGCAACAGGAACTGTCATTCATTGCTATCTGGAATGCAAAATGGTACAACTATAGAAGGCAGTTTGGTAGTTTCTTACAACTCATGCTTAATTTAACATACATATATATGATGGTATATAAATATCCATAGATATATGTATATACACAAATTAGTATACACACTATATTTCCTTGCTGAGAAGCTGAGAGGACCAAGAAGACATGAAAACCCAGTGGAAATAAAGAAAATTAGTAACTGCACTCCTGAAGTGTAGGCTACACATAATGACTTCCTTTCCAAAAATACAGTAAAGAAAGGAGGAAAATTTTTCAGTGGAGAAACCTGACAAACACTACTTCAGCCAGGTGATCAAGGTCAATATCAACAGTGATAAGTCTGTTGATAGCATGCACATTTAATATGATGTGCTGAAAATATCACATTTCCTTGGTGGTTTTCCTCTCCCAAATACATAATCATGAGGCAATTAAGGGAAATTCTACAAAACGTATGCCTTATACTCCAAAATGTCAAGGCCATCAAATACACACACAAAAAAACAGGAAAGCCTGAGAAGCCTGAGAAAATGTCACAGCCAAGAGGAGCCTAAGGAGACATGACAACTAAAAGTAATGTGGCATCCAAGATGGGATCCTGAAACAGAAAAAGGTCATTAGGTAAAAATTCCAGAAACCTGAACAAATTATTGATTCTATTTACTATGTGTGTATCAATTTTGGCTCATTAATTGTGAGAAATGTACCACATTAATGTAAAGTTTTAATAATGGGACAAGCTATAGGGAATATATGGAATATTTCTATATGCTCATTGCAACTTTTCTATAAATCTGAAACTATTCTAAAATTAAAAGTTTATTCAAAATGGGATACAATAAAAAAGATGTTCAGCATTACTAGCCATTAAGAAAATGCAAATTAACATTACAATGAGGTATCATTACATAGTTATTAGAACAGCTAAAATAAAATATAGTGACAATAACAAACGTTAACAAAGATTCAGAGAATACATTTCTGGCTCAAAATGGTAGAACCATTCTAGAAAATAGTTTGAAATAAAAAAATAAAAAAAAACTAAACTAAACACACAGTTAATATATGCTCCAGAAATTATATTTATTGTTTTATTAAAACTATGTGAGCAGTTAAATGGAATAAATTTATTTAACAATACATTTATTCATTTCTAAATGTATAAAGTCAACATAAACCTAATACTTAGGCTAATTAAAGGTTAGCATAACAAAAGTAAAATTATGGCTTCAACTCAGTCAAGAATTTATACAGAAAAACCTTAAATTAAATATGAACATATAGAATTCAGAAGTTCATTAAAACGATATAACCCCATGATGAAGTAGGTTTTATTCCAAGAATCAAGAATTAACATAAGGGAGTCAATTACTCCCTTAATTATAATTATAATGTACTCCATTAATATAATTAAGGTAGAGAGATTGATATGATAGTTTAGTAGAAAACAAAAAGATGTTTCATAAAATTTAATGGAATTCCCTACCAAAATATGTTCCATTAGTCCAATTTATATTTACAACAGGACGGTCACATACCATACTGTTATCTTATGTTTTCTCTGGAGGTGAGTGTGACGATGAATATTTAATCAACTTAGGAAACTTTTTTTTTCTTTGAATAAGTAATAGTTTTATAACCATAAAACATACTAGGACTAAAATTAACTACCCGACTTCCTGAACTAGCTGGCTAATACTGCAGTGTGGTCCATAGAAGAACAGGCAATCCTCACGGGCTTTTGACCTTAAATTTCCTTATGTAAATGATTTGCTTGTCTGCAGAAGGAATCTGCCTCCTAATGGAAACCCTGAATGATCCTGATTCCTGGAAATCACAACATACAGAATAGTATACCCATTCTCTCTATAATAATCAGGTGTAGATTTTTTTTTCCATATAGAAATCATGTCTCTTGTAAAAGAGTGCTTTTTTCTTTTTTAACACTAACACTTAAAAATTAATTCAATATATCCCTTCTCTGTTTTCTATTGTACATTTGAACTTTGAAGTAGTTTTATCTCGAGTTTCCTTGGGTGCCTTGTGGAATAAAGTAGACATTAGTAATTGAGAATAGTACAGTGGTTTGAAAACTAATCTCAATCATTAAGAATTATAAATTATATAATATATTTAAAAAGATGCAGCCATGCTTACTTCTAATGCTGAGTAGGTAAAACTGTTGTTTTTTATTGTTATATATGAAACACTTTTAGGCGGAACTGTGACTAAAATCATTGATAATTACAATGTTACAGTATCCAAATATATCTATTAAAATTTGTGAGAAAACATTTTACATAGGTTCAAAATTTTCTCTCAACTACTTTTGACACTATTTATTTTTCTGGTACAATTTTTCTTTAAAGATTCTGCAAAGTTAATTGCAAACCAAGCTAAATTTCATCATGAATTTTGAATTAGTGAGATTCACAAAGTATTACAATCAATACACTTTGTTATAGTTTGCCACGGCTGCTATAACAATCACCACAAATTGGTTGGTTTAAACAATAGAAATTTCTTGTCTTGCAGTTTGAGAGGCTAGAAGTCCAAAATCAACGCATCGTCAGACCATGCTTTCTATGAAGTCTGTGGCATTCTGCTAGTGCTGGCTTGGTGGCAGTCCTTGGAATTCCTTCTCTGCCCCCTGGATATCTCCTTCTCTGTCTTCTATTTTGATGTCCAATTTCCTTTTCTAATAAGGTCTCTGGCCATATAGGATTAAAGTTCTCCCTGGTTCAATCTGGCCTCATTTTAACAGGATCTTTAATGATCTTATTTACCAATGAGTCCATACCCACAGGGCCAGAGGTTAGGATTTGATCAGGTCTTGGGGAAGACATGATTCAATCCCCAATGCCCTTAATGACAATTCCTGAAGACAATGGGCAAACATGAAAAGTCCTCAAATTAATCTTTATTATGTTTTTTAATTAATCACAGATTCTTTTACTTAAAAGTGCTGATTTGATCATGAAACTTTTATTAGTGACCATTAATGAGAAATACCAGAACTAAGTTTTAAAAATATATTGGATTTTAACAAATTTTATACTTTAAACCACAAAGCCAGCTTCAGATAACACATTGCACATATTCATATTTCAGTCAAAGAATAAGTCGTTTGTTAAACTAGTGGCTTGACTAATTCTGATTTAATAAATAATATTTTTTTCAGCAATAGCCTTCTTTGATTTAATTGCATTTTCATACACTTAAGCACTTTACTTTCTCAAACACTTAAACATTTATCAATGCAGCACATGTGGGTACTTTAAAAGTAAAAGAACACTTCAGACACACAATGAAAAGTGGCCTTACCTTGTCCCTCTCTTACTCTTAAATCCAGTTTCTCAGAGGTAAATAGTTAAAAATATTTTAAATGTTCATTTTAGTATTTCCATCCATAAAATGTATATGATGGCACTTTATATCATAAATTTAAATATAATACATTGATTTTTGTATTTTGTAAACATTTTTTACTGTTGAACCATGCACTGTGCTATGCTGGTTTCTATTGTTCCTTTTTGTGTGTTCTTCGTGAAGTTAATATCTACTAACTTTAATTTGCTTTGCTGTATTTATAATGAGGGTCATATTTTCCTATTTTCTTTGATAGCCTCCAATATAATTTCCCAATAGTTGAATCTCTCAATCTATCAGTTCCTTTATCCCCTCCTGATAGCTTTGTTCATACAGATCTATATCCTATTGCTTTGATTTGACTTGCTTCATAGCTATGAGGTCCTAGAATTTTCCTTCACTACTATCCTGAGAATTCTATTTATCTTTTTCTTCTGGTGCCTGTGTTTTCAATCATGTAATTTTCACTTTCTTGGTTTATTCCATTATTTTGGTGGAACACATTCTCAGTAGTTTCCTAAAAAAGATTCACAGGAGGAAACATTTTGAAGACCACACACAAATGAAAATAATCCCCTTATTTTTGATTGATTGCTTTGCTGGATATAGATTCCTAGGCTGAAAATAAATTTTAGTCAAAATTCTGAGGGCATTTGCTCCACTGTTCAGTAGATTTCTTCTGTTGCTATTGAGAAGCATAATGCCATTCTGACGCCTGATCTTTTGTTTAAAATTAGTTTTTCACCCATTCTTCTGCCTTTCTGTATATTTCACAATGATATGTCTTGATAACTGTCCCCTTATACAGAATTTCCACCGATCTCCCTCTTTTCATCTCACACATCACCTTCTCCTGAGGAAACAGGTGCCTCTGATTTTTAAATCTATTTGGCATTCTGCAGTATAAATAGGCTTGCTGCTTGTTAATATTTCCCTTTGCAGTCACTTGGAACTCTATTTGCCCAGTTGGGTAAAGCTGCACCAGCTTTTTATCATCCCCAAATTACTGACATAACTTATCCTTTCTTGTTTCTTGTGTTCTTTTTCTGCTTTCTGTCCTTGTACAATTATATCATTTTCTCATTTAAGCGGAACTTAATAAGGGAGATGACATGAATGTGTGTATTCAATTTACCATATTAACTGCAAGTCTACTTAACTACTTTTAAACTGATTTTATTAACATAATTGCTATATGATGTTCATTTAAGTTATTTTTTCATACTTCCTGTTAAGCTGATAGTTTTTTTTTCTGTATTTCATTTTGCCTTTATTTCAAACAAATAATTCACTTACAAATATGGGCCTTTAACATATAAACTTAATATATATGGTAATGTATCGATAATCTAATAATACCAAACAATAAACTATTTTGAAAAATGATTTTAGAAAACTGAAGATACCTTTCAACTTATTAAAAGTTTGTCCATTAATTTCTGGTAGAAATCTTCCTATAGTGTGCATTTACTTTTATCTTAAATAGAATTCTGTACACTGAGTATTCTTTCAACTACTATTGGTAATATTTATTTCACAGAAACTAGTTGATATAGTTAATAGCAGAAGTCACATTTTCAGGTGCTACTGAGATATGGAGGGAGGTTTGTTATAAATAAACTCTCAGATCAGATTAAGTTGATATTTTTCTCTTGCCTTTGCTGTTTACTCTTAGAGCTATAATTTTTATTTAAAACCCTTAGGCTCTTTTATTTAATCATTATTTTCTACCAGAGTCTATGAACTAAACAAATATCAAAGTATAAATGTTTGTCCAGATATTTATTTAACTAAAAATTGAAGTCTATTACTCTGGTACCAAGGGCCCATATCTCTAATGTAGTTAAAATAAAATAATGGGCTACAGAACAGATGTTTCCCTCAGAGATCTTTTCCTATTTGTTCTGGGTTACCAGAAGGATTTTAGTTGTTTTTCAATAGAGTTTACCTTCATCTCTGTTGCCTGGATATTGTAGTTCTCAATAATTATTCATTTAATTCTATTTTACTCTTTGATCTGTCCATGTGCCAATTGTGCCCTGAATTTCAGCAAAGTTGTAACAACTACTCTCCAGTTTATTGGACTCATCCAAGGAACAGAGACTGTCTACAACTGCAAGCAAAATAGTTCCATCCATCTGCACCAAGGAATTTAAGCCCTTCTCAATTAGAAACAGAGTGGGCATCACTATCCAAAAATTCTCAAGATTGGGGAATGAACAATGGACTAAGTAGACTTATTATTATTCTACTGTAGACTTATCATTATTCTAGCAATGGAAGAACTTTTATCATTGATATAAAAGCAGTGGCCACCAGAGGTTCTGAGGGGAGGAAGAGGGAAGAATAGATGTAACATGGGGATTTGGGGGACATGGGAATTGTTCTGCATGACATTGCAATGATGGATACAGGCCATTTATACATTTTGTCCTAACCTATAAAATTGTGTGGGGCAGAGTGTAAACTATAATGTAAACTATAGTTTATGATTAGTAACAATGCCTCAATGTGTTCATCAATTGTAACAAATGTACCACACTAATGAGGGATGTTGTTAATGTGGGAAAGTGTGGGAGGGGCAGGGGGTAAGGTATATGAGAATCCCCTATATTTCTTGTGTAACATTCATGAAATCTAAAGCTTCTTTAAAAATAAAAAATAAAAAATTTAAAAAAGGAGCTCTATGCGAATATTCTCGCTGTCCTGATTTTGTGATAATCATGGTAGGCTAAACATTCACTATATTAGAAACCATGCATGTGTTCCCAGACATAGTTTTTCTCCCTAGGTCTGTTTTTCAGAATGCTGGTGATAAACTGAGCCTGATTTATTATGTGACAATCCTGTATGGGAAAAGACTAACTTTGGGTATCTTTGGTCAACCTTAAGAGATATAGCAAGGGGATAGATGTGGTTCGGGTGGTTGGGTTTCCATCTCCTATATGGAGGGATCTGGGTTGGACCCCCAGGACCTCGTGGTAAAAATTTAAAATAAGAAAAATATAGAAGGCACGAGTGGGTGAGCAGTCAGGCCCCGTCCATGGGTGAGCCACCAGGCCCTGCAAGCAAGTGAGCCTCCAGGCCCTGTGCACGGGTGCGCTGCCAGGCCCCATCCATGGGTGAGCCGCCAGGCCCTGTGTGTGGGTGCACCTCCAGGTCCTGTGAGCAGGTGAGCTGCCAGGCCCCGCGCATGGGTGTGCTTCCAGGTCCTGTCCGCGGGTGAGCCGCCAGGCCCCACAAGCCACGCAGCAAGATGATGATGTAACAGGAAAGCAACACAAGGGAGAGCCAAGACAAGACGCACTGCAAAACCAGGAACTTAGGTGGCACAGGTGGTTGTAGGACACCTTTCTACCACATCAGAGGTTCCAAGTATCGAATCCCAGTGAAGACAGGAGGAGAAGGATGAGAAGAGAGGGCAGGAAATGGACACAGAGAGTTGCCCAGCAAATGGACACAGAAACAGCAAAAATGGGGGGAGGGGGGCATAAAAATGGATAAAAGTAAATAAATAAATCAATAAATCCTTAAAAAAAATGTATAGGGGAGTAAGATTCGGACTATAGTTAATAGTAATACTTTGACAATGCTCTTTCATGATTTGTTAACAAATGTTTCACAACAATGCAGGATGTTGGGGGGCGTGATGTGTGGGAGCCCTGTATGATATTATGCATGTTTGTTTTGTAAGATCACAATGTTTATTGAATACTTACAGTTTATGTATGTTCATGTATGAATGATGTACTTCAATAAATTGTTCAAAATTTTAAAAAAATTAAAAAATTAAAAAAAATTAATTCTAGAAAAAAGGGGGGCTGTATTAGGGGTTGAGGTGTAGCTGGTTTAAGAAGTATTGGGAGAAGGGAAATGTTTAAGTTATAGTGTCCATTCAGAGGCTCAAAAGTACATAGGCCAAAACTATTCAATAAACCACTTGCTTTTCATTACACTATAATGAATGCTGATTGAAGTTATGGAGAATAAAAAATACTTCCTTCTCTAAAAACAAATGCCCATAAAATGAATAATGCAGTCTATTCCACCAATAAGTGCATAATACATGTAAGTATAATAACATTGATATTTATTCCCAAAGTTAAATGCAGAATTTTAATACCCAATAACACATATTAACCACTATTTTATTTGAGAATAATATATACATCTAGAAAGTTGATTTTATATACATTTTGCAAACAATATAGCCTTATTAATATTTGTTATAATTATATCTGGTCTTTAAATCACAATCTTTTTAGTGTCCTTGGTTTGGGAAGCTCTCCCCCAAAAAATAAAAATAAATAAATAAATCACAATCTTTTGAGAGCTCCTTCTTTGAGAGGATGTTTTGAATAAAGTGGAAAGGTTCTACTTTTACCTACCAATTTAAAAAGTACATCATGTACTTCTTGGGAGGGAAAAAAAAAATCATCAACTGTCAGTATGGATTCTTCTCCGTTCCCTTTATCTGAGCTGAAGACTTTTTTTTTTCCACTTATAACAGAAAGTGTAGAGACTCTTCATGTGCTCTTTCTCATCTCAAGTCTACTGATTGAGAATGTCCAAATTAGTCTCTAGGAACACACAATGAAGTTGGCACAAAACCTCTTTATTGCAATGAATCATATGAATCCAAATTTTGTCATTTAACTTCTGAATGAAAACATGTCTCTTTTAACAAAATAAATAATGTGAAATTATTCCTAGCGTCTCTTCCTCTCCAAGTAAATGAGATCAGCATTTATACATAGTTTTCTACATGATCTAAAAAAGACAATTCAGGGACATTGATTTTTTAAGAAACATAATCAAATTAATTACTCCATATTTGGAAGGCCAGATAATTGGATTTTCACCTCTTTAAAGCATATTTTTGTTGCATTACATAGATAGAAATATAGTAGGGACAACAGTGTCATTTATTTGTAAAGCATTTTAATAGAACTTTATGACAATAGAATGTTTCTGTAAAAACGTCAGTTTTCATTACTTTCCATGTCTATAGAGTTTTTTATTTAATTGTGAGCATTCTGCTAATAATCCAGAATTTAATCACATGAGAATTAATAAGTGTAATAATAACATTTATTTTTTCTAAATTATGGCCAACTCCCATCTAGAGATAAGATTTATATTAGTTTTTGGAATAAAAAAGAACCTTAGGGGGTGGGAGTCAGAGACATCTCCATTCTCTAATACACATGAATTTGTGAACAAACAAATATAGGAATGTAAAAGAATAGTAACAATGCGAATATTCTCGCTGTCCTGATTTTGTGATAATTAGGGTAGGCTAAACATTCGCTATATTAGAAACTGTGCATGTGTCCCCAGACCTAGTTTTTCTCCCTAGGTCTGTCTTTTAGAATGCTAGTGATAAACTAAGCCTGATTTATTATATGACCATCCTGTATGGGAAATGACTGTAACTCTAGGTATCTTTGGTCAACCTTAAGAGATATAGCAGGGGGGCAGATGTGGCTCAAATGGTTGGGTGTCTGTCTCCCATATGCAGGGACCTGGGTTCGATCCCTGGGACCTCCCGGTAAAAATTAAAAAAGAAAAATATAGAAGGTGCGTGGGCCACCAGGCCCCGCAAGCAGGTGAGTCCCCCAGGCCCCGCATGTAGGTGCGCCGCCAGGCCCTGCGAGCTGGGTCCGCCGCCAGGCCCCGCCGAACCATGCAGCAAGATGATGATGTAACAGAAGAGTGACACAAAGGAAAGCCAAGACAAGACATGCTGAAAAACCAGGAACTAAGGTGGTGCAGGCAGTAGGACACCTCTCTCCCACATTGGAGGTTCTGAGGTTCAAATCCCAGTGAAGACAGGAGGAGAAGGATGAGAAGAGAGGGCAGGAAACAGACACAGAGAATTGCCCAGTGAATGAACACAAAAACAGCAAAACCGGGGAAGGGGCAGGGAGTAAAAATGGATAAAAGTAAATAAATAAATCTTTAAAAAAACAACAAAAATAATAGTAACGGGGAAAGTAAATAATATGTGAATTCTCAGTAGGATAATTGAAGAATATGAAAAATTTTTACAAGATGACCTTTATATTACCTTCAATATTTTTGACACAACTCATGTTTTGTGAAGTTTTGGCAAGTTGTGAGCTTTCCCAAAAAACAAGTAAAGATTATACAAACTATATTACTTGTTTATTGAAACTTAAAAAAAATTTCAGTGTTAAAAGTAATTGCAGCATATAAAAATCAATTATGGAAATATAGAGATCATCAATTTAACTCTTTTAGTTTACAGATCAACAAACAGACCTGAGGGGTTAATTGAAGTCATGGAGGTCTTCCTGTATGCTACTTGCTGAACTGGGAGTAAGAACCATGCGTTTAAGGCCCCATGTATGTTCTATCACTCCATGGCCACTCCATATCAAAATATTTTCATCCATCTATGCTTTTTCAACAAACTTTTACAATCTCCTTCTTTCTCTACCACCCTATTTCCTTGATCTGTAGCAAAACTTCTTAAAGAAGTCTCAATACCACTGGTCTCCCAAAGAGGGTGGACAAAACCCAGATGTTATACAAGACTAGTCATTGCTGTGGAAAAAAATGATTGGAACTTCCATTTACATATACTTTTATTATACGATAATACATAATTAAATTTCCTAAACATATCACATACCAATTGATATGAGCATCCTTACTTATTAAGTCAGATATCGCAGTCAAATATGTTGGATGACAATTCCCCTCAGTTTGTTTGGAGTAATTTTAGCTTATTATAATGCCTGTTTTCAAAAATTGGTCCAGTTTGGACAATAAATTTTATCTTCTACATATAATTTTGTATTTGTGCTCATAAAAGTACCCTGATGAAAATATAATAATTTATTTGGTCCTTAAAATTCTATGTGGTGGGCATGACTATTATCTATTTAACTGATGAGGAAACTGAATCAAAAAGTATCCTTCCCAAATAACCTTCTCAAAGTCATACCGCTATACATTATTGTAGTCCCTCTGGATGTTTTTGGAAAAAAATATATCATTAGGGAAGTACATTAATATAATTCCTATGAAAGCATATTATAAATGTAAGGCATGCAAACTGACACCATATTTATGATCTGTAGAATTGAAAATATGATCATCTCTAGTCTTAAAGTTTGACCTACTGACTTATTTTCTGATGTATGAAATGATCATAAGCAAGTTTATTCATTGCAACATATTGTAATGGCAAAATCTGGAAATTCTGCAAAATTTTGTTTGCAGAACAAACAAAAATAGGCAGCTCTACAGAAGAATTAGGACATCATCTGTGTATAGATATATTAAGTAACCAAAGCAAGGTGCAAAACAATGTGGATAACAGGTTGCTTTTAAAAAATAAGATTAGGAGAAATAGTTTATATTTATACTTCTATGCACATGCATAAAAACATTCTGGAAGTATAAAAAATGAACAGTACTTACATTGGTCAGGATGGAAGAAGGGGGTCAGCTGGATTGGGGGCAGGAATGGGAGGGAGATTTTTTACTGCATAATAAATTATGGTCTTGTATTACCTATTCAAAATTAAGCGAGTTTAAAATTTAAAAAGTATTAAAATTATCATACCGCAGATGATCATCTTGGCAACAAGAGATCAATAAAATTCAGAAATTAATTTGACCTGATTAAAAAAAATAAGAATGAAGGAGATGGGATGTATGTGACCTTCTTTCTGATTGACTAAAATGACAAGACAGATTATTTAACTGACTGTGAGTGCATGGATTCAGATGAAAGGGTGAAATGCCCCTTTCTCCATTTCCAGTGAGAGTTAAATGAATATGATAAAGTTAGTAGTACCTTCACACAATTTCCCCAGTCATCATTTCCCACTGAGTGTGATTACTGCTCCAGGTTTTAGTTGCCATTTGCATACAGATGACCATTTTTTAAGAATAGTATTCTCTCTTCTTTGGAACAATTCCTACATCTGCTGGGATAACTGCATAGGACTGACTAATCAACACCTTAAATCTATATATGTATTTCCAAGTTGGTTATACCTCCTTAACAATAAACACAATTATCTTTCTTCCTTGCTTCTGAATTTCAGAATTTTTGACTATTCAAAATTATCATGTTTCGTCTCCCAATGTCACCAAGCAGGTAAACCTTGCCTGTATTTTTTTTTTTTTTTTGATATCTGTCCATTTTGACTTTTCACAATAAATTCCTTATTACATATTCTTGTTGTATGTTATCAAGAGCACAAACTTCTTTGCCATAATTCTCTCTCCCCTTTCTATGACCATGTCATTCCCTTTTTAAAAATCCTCCAATGGTGCTGACTTTTTAATGAGAATTAATGATGAATCTATATCATTACATTATAGATTTGGTATGATTGAAGTGTTCACCCTTCAGACAAAATGAACTTGTACAGATGTTATAAGAATCATTGCCCTCCTCTGGTCTATTGTTACTATTTCATATTAAGCTGACCAGGTATTAAATTTTAATTGAAGCTCTGAAGGCCCATGATTTAACAGCAGAGAAAAGGATTGAGAAACCACCGTACTCTTGTAATAATAACTTGTTATGTCCCTATCCCCAGAGTCCAAATTGTGTCACTGCTTTATAGATTTTATTAATAAGAGCCTTTGATCCTTCAGTAACTAAACTTTTTTAGATGAGATCAAGGAGAAATCTTTTTTATGCCAAATTCTGATACATGGCTCACAGTGTTGCAGTTAATTTCCATTATGTTACCAAAGCACATGAAATACTGTAGAGACTTGTAACATGTGCTTTAGGTATTTAAGCATCATTTTATTGGCACATTTGTCTTTGCTGAACTGCAAAAATAGCAGAATAAAGCATGAAAATAGTTTGAATTTTGTTGACAAAAGAGAATAAGAATGGAGAATCAAGCTCTACCTTTGTAAGTTCATTTATATTGTGAAGACAATGATTAATTAAAAAGTAACCACAATTAGTTCTATTTGTTACATAGTATAAGCTAAATATGACCAAAATGACATTTAGTGTTAATTTGAAGCAAAATGAATTTCAAATATGTTTCAGAGTTTAAGACAGATTCTATTGTTCCTGGCATATTAGGGTCCACCTTGTCAGTGTTCATTAGAAGCAAAGCTTCGATCAACTCTGAAAATAATCATAGACTCCATGAAACAGGTTATTATGTCCTTGCAACGATTCGATAATGAAAGCAAATGATGAGTCTCTCAAATATTACAATGGAAGAGGACATTATTATGGCAAAAGAGTATTGACACATATCTTCAGAATCCATTGTTAATGTGGACAAACTATGAAAAGTGTTTTCTTCTATGTGTTTTGAAACTTGTGCTGGAGGAATTCATATAATAGCAAGCAACTTTTCTCTCCCATTCTCTGCTAAATCTATGGTTATTTTTTTATTCCCTGCTCGTGGATGAAAATTTGGCAAATTCCATGACCTTTTTTGCCCACTGTTAGCCCGTAAAATGCCTTTCAGTCACCTTAGGTCCAGGATAGTCTTGGTCCAAGAACTTAAGCTGCTCAATTTCATTAGTAATCAGAATTTCAAATGTTCTTCAAATATATTTTACTTCTCTCTACCATCTAGATGCCTGACTTGGAAAAGGGATATCTTTGAAATTTTGTTTCCTCTTTTGGGTTTCTATCTATTTCCCCTCATATTATTCACTGTGGAAACAGGGATGAAGGAGGAATGGTGTCAGAAAAGGTTACTTGGCTAGCACTGTCCAAGATGGCACTGACCTATCTTGGCCACTGTTTAAAACTGATTGTTTTTCTCATGGGTGTTTCTATGACCTCTGGAAGAGATCTGCTTTTTTGTTGTTGTTGTTACTTACAGGTCCTTCTTTTGATGAGGACAATTGGATCTTTTCCAAGTGGTTATTTACTACTTCTTTCTCAGAATGTGGGACTCCAGAACACTTCTCTCAACATTAGTGTCAGTGTTTCCTTCCAGGGATTCTCTAGCCATCATCAAGGATAACCTACGCCAGTATGCTGTTGAATGCATTGCATATATGGGTAATGGGAAATATTCATCTTTACCCCCAACAAATTCTGAAAGTTCCCAATGCAGCAACATTTCTGAATTCTCCATCATAGCATATGGCCAGCCAACCTCTGGCCCTTTTGATTTGTCCACTGAGTCAGACTGTGTCTTTTTACTCCACTGTAATTATGTGGTCATATATTAAGTTAGCCAACTGGTGCACTAAGTCCCATTGAAGCCCCTTGTCCTAAGGTTGATGACTTGAGATACATTCTCTATGCTTTCTCCAAAGGTAGAGGAAGTTGGTGGTGGTAGTACTAAGAAAACCACGAAGTCTATTCCAAATCTTCTTCTAACCTCTAAATTTGTTCTCATTTTCTCCAAATCTCTTTTCTAGGCTGAAGGTAGTAGTCAACAAAGGATCAAATAACAGGTTGTCTTCCTACTGTTTCAGTCTTGCATGAAGGCCTACCTTTGGTCTGTGGAATCTATTGCCGTAGAGTCATGGTGTCTCAACTGAATATTAAGCAACCAGAGTTCCACTCACTATCTTATAACTTTTGCTAAGCTTGAAGCCATGCAAATTAAATGCACAGAGCTCTAATTTTGCTTCATGATTGTGATTTCACAAGGTGAACTTGAAAAGTTAGTTTGCTCCAACATAATCCCAGATATTGCTAGTATATTTTATAGAAAGATGTATATTTTATCTGCTAATAAAATATTTATAACATAAATATTTTAATATACAAGTACACATTTTAATATTACAACTAATGTATGTACAAATATATGTTTGTGTAAATATATGCATGTATAATGAGATGACACCTTTATTTTGCAATTTTGTAATTAGAAAAGTATTCTAAGGAAGTAAGATAATATATTAAGCCTTTATCTGAAATGCATTTAAAAATTTTAATGGGATATAGTTAGCTTGTCTACCTCTAAGAGGCCACCAAGCTAACTGTTATTTTGAGCACAAATGAAAGATTGGTTTCCCTCTAGGTTTTCTCCTTGACTGACGTTGATGAACTGATAAAAAAAAAACAAAACAAAACAGAGCCAGCTTGTTCTGCAGGACATTTTGTTACCATTGTGTTTGAGTCATAACCACTTAGAGTTAATATTACTCTTCCCAATTTTAGATTAAAAAGACTCCAGACAGTACTAGAGTAGTTCAAATATTTTAGAAGTTGTTAGTATTAGATAAAGGATTGGCATCAGGAAAGGATACTATCTTGGAGGCAATTTATATATCAGTAGTTGGATATAAATCCGTGCAAAAAGGGAAAGAAGTAATGTAATGAAAACAATTTGAGCTTTAAGTCATGAAGATGTAGGCTTGAATGCCAACTTTAGGACTTCAAAAAAGAGCAAATCGGCCAAGCTTGAAACTTCATTGCTAAAATCATCATCACCTCAGGGAAAACTCACTCTTCTAAGGAGAGGAAGGAATGGAGAGAGCTGCAGGGTGGACCTCTTAGATCTTCTCCCCTGCCCACCTGCTTCTCATGGTCACTTCTTATCTATACTCCTTATTATGCAGCACAGAATTTTTTTTTAAACACTTCTTTAAGCACATTAACATTTTCTCTAAACTGAGCTACAGCCATTTCCAAGTGTCTTGTCAGCTTAATTAACCATACACTAATATCCATTTTTGGACTTTGATAGAAAAGAATGTAAGATCCTAGACCAAGATGGTCACGTAAGTTGCTCCAGGGGGCTGTTCTCCCACAGAATTTTTAAACAACTAGCAAAATCTGCTGAGCCATCTTCTTCAGAACCCCGGAAACAGTTAAAAGATTGCAGTAAAAAGAAAGTACCAAATCAAGAAAACAAAGCTTTAAAAAATGTTAGGAGAAGTTCATGGCATCCTAGCTGGCCCCTCTCCCACTTTCCCAGTGTGGTGTGGAGCCAGCCTGCACTCTCCTTATGGGTTCATGGCCTGTTCTGGGAGAAGCTGAGCAATCCCTATGATCATATGGCAGTATGTATATATCAGTGCCAATCTGTCAGGTAGAAGTCTGAAAGACTGAACTAGGAAATTAATTTCTGGCTTGCCTTCCCAGAAGATGTCTTGGAGGCAGAAGCATTTAGAGGACAGCTAAAGTAGTGTAAGAAACAATTAAGTTCAGGTGGTCTGGAGAAAAGGATTACCTGTTTTAAGGGTACCCAGGAAGAGAAAAAAGTATATTTCATAGGGAGTAGATAGGGTATTCAAATTCCAGTAAATGGGTGAAATCTTTAGACTAGGAGCAAGCACTATCCCAGCACATGATGCAGGCTCAAAAACGACAGAGATGATCCTGCAATTCACATTTGCCTTGGGCTGCTCTTCTTGATAGGGGGTCAAAGCTCTGAAAGTGAGCACTAGCAAGGTGTGTGTCTTTTGCTTTTTGTGTTTGTTTGGTGTTTTTTGTTTGTTTGTTTTTTTGTTGTTTTTTTTGCTTTGGTTTGTTTATGTTGGCTCCTGCTACTAAAGAAAATCTCTGTCATATCATTAGTTGGATACAGACTTAAGAAAAAGACAGCTCAGGGAATAAATACTAAAGTTAACACTTTAAAGTATTAAAATGTAAACAATTAAATATTACAAGACTAAAGAACAAAAAATAAAACAGGAAACAATGGCCCATCCAAAGGAACAAGATGAAAGTCCAGATGCCATTATGAAAATCCAGACTTTTCACATAATGGACAAAAATTTTAAAATAATGCTCTTCAATATGATCAAGGAGAGAAAGGAAAAAAACAGGTAAGAACTATTGAATATCAGTGAAACAATGAATGAACAATATGAGAATCTCAATAAAGAAGTAGAAATATTAAAAAGGAACAAAACAGAAAAAATGTCATTGAAGACTATAATAAATGAAATGAAAAATTCTTGAGGTTTTCAACAGCAGATTGGAGCTTGCAGAAGAAATAATCAGTGACCTTGAAGACAAGACAATGGAAATGATTCAGGATGAGGAGCAGAAAGAATAAAGAAAGGAAAATAGTGAGGAGATCTTAAGAGGCCAGTAGAACACCATCAAGCATACTATTATATGCATTATGAGAGTCCCAGAAGGAAAAGAAAGAGAGAAAGTGGCAGAAATAATATACAATGAAATAATAACAGAAAACTTCCCACATTTAACGTAAGACATGAATATCAACAGTCAAGAATCCTAGTGAATCCCAAACAGAAAAAGCTCGAAGGGAGCCAGGCACAGAAACACATAGTAGTCAAACTGGTGAATAGCAAAGACAAGAGGAGAGTTCTGAAAGCTGCAAGAGAAAAGCAATGCTTTATGTGCAAGAAAATCTCAATGAGAGTAGGTGCCAATTTCGCATCAGAAATCATGGAAGAAAGATGGTAGTGGGTTGAAATATTTAAAGTGCTGAAAGAAAACAATTGTCAACCAAGATTTTTATATCTAGTAAGAGTGTCATTCAAAAATAAGGGCAAGATTAAGACATTCCCAGATAAACAATAGCTGAGGAAGACTGTCACCACTAGACCTGTCCTACAAGCAATGCTAAAGGGAGTTCTTCACACTAAAAGGAAACAAAACAAAAGTGGCATAAAGAATAAAGTCCTCTGGCAAAGGTAACCCTGTGGGTAATTACAAATGCCAGTAATATTGTATTGCATTTCTTGGTATATAACTCCACTTTTTACTTCTTATAGGTTCTAAAATGCAAATACATAAAAGTAAAGATAAATCTATGCTTCGGACATACAAAGTAAAAAGATAGAATTTGTAACAAATACAAAAAAAAAAA
Source organism: Cabassous unicinctus (assembly GCA_029593785.1). Taxonomy (NCBI): domain Eukaryota; kingdom Metazoa; phylum Chordata; class Mammalia; order Cingulata; family Chlamyphoridae; genus Cabassous; species Cabassous unicinctus. The sequence goes on from JAQZBX010001590.1 coordinate 52,959, forward strand.
GATAGAGGGGCATATACTGTTAAAGTTAAGCTGATATCAAATCAAAGATGATTGTTATAAATTTTAAATGTTAATTTAGCTCCATGGTAACCACAAAGAAAATATCTGGAAAATATTCACAGAAAAAAATGAGAAGGGACTCAAAATGGTACAATAAAAAAAATCAAGTAAATATGAAAGTTGGCAATAATGGAAGAATTGAGGGGAAAAAGTTGTAAGACTTACAAAGACTAAATAGGAAAATGGCAGAAGAATGTCCTGCACTGTCAGTAGTTACTTTAAATATAAACGGATTAAACTCTCCACTCAACAGGCAGAGATTGGCAGAGTGGGTAAAATAGCTTGATCCAACTATTTGCTGTATACAAGAGACACACTTTAAATCCAAAAACACAAGTAGGTTGAAAGTTAAAGGATAGGAAAAAAAATGAAGCAAATAATAACCAAAAGAGCTGGGGTAGCTAAACTAATATCAGATAAAATACACTTTAAGTATAAGTCTGTTAGAAGGGACAAAAAAGTTCACCATATAATGATAAAGGGGTCAATTCAATAAGGAGACATAATAAATATAAATATATATGCATGTAACAGCAGAGTCCCAAATATATTAAACAAATATTGACAGATTTGAACAGAGAAATAGACAGTTCTACATTATAATAGGAAACTTCACTATATCACTTCCAATAATGAATAGAACATCTAAACAGAAGATTAGTAAGGAAGTAGAAGACTTGATCAACACTCTAAACCAGGGGTTCTTAACAAGGGGTCCATGAGCTTGAATTGAAATTCAAAAAACCATTATTCTTGTGGGGATGTGTTGGTGCAGGTGTGATATATTTATTAAGTAATACATAGTATAGTGTGGACTTAGTAAGGGGTCTGTGGTTTTCACTTGACTGGCAAAGTGGTCCATGGAACAAAAAAGATTAAGAATACCAGCTCTAAACCAGCTGACCTAACAAAATAAATGACAATTCACAGAACAGCAACAGAATAAACATTTTTCTCTAATGCACATATATATTTCTCCAGGATAGACCATATGTTGAGTCACAAAACAAGTTTCAATAAATTTTTTAAAATGTTTAAATCATACATTGTATCTCCTCTGAACAAAATGGAATGAATCTAGAAAATTAATAGAAAAGGATATCTAGAAAATTCACAAATATGTGGAAAATAAACAATGGAATCATAAATAACAAGTGAATCAAGGAAGAAGCTACAAGTGACATTAGGAAATACCTTGAGAAAAATGAAGGAGAAAACTAAAATTTATGGGATGCAGCAAAATTACTGTTGAGAGAGAGATTTATAGCTCTAAATGCTTATATTAAAAAGAATAATTTTTTCAAAACAGAAACTTAACCTAACAACTGTAGGTTGTAAAAAAAGAAGAGAAAACTAAATTCAAAATTAGCCGAAGGAAAGGAATAGCAAAGCAAAGATTAGAGTGGAGATAAATGAAATAGGGAATAATAGTAGAAAAAATTTACAGTCAAGAGATTTAAAGAAACCAAATGTTGATTTGTTGAAAAGATCAATAAAATTGACAAAACTTTAACTAGAAAAGAGAGATACAAATAACTAAAATCAGAGATGAAAGGGGGGACATTACTACTGACCTACAGAAATAAAAAGGACTATAAGAGGATTGTATGAACAACTGTATGCCAACAAATTAGATAACCTAGATGAAATGGACAAATTCCTAGAAACACACAAACTGCCTACATTGACTGAAGATGAAATAGAAGACCTCAACAGACCAACCATAAGTAAAGACATTGAATCAGCAACCTAAAACTTCCCAACAAAGAAAAGCCCAGGGCCAGATGGCTTCATGGGTTAATTTTACCAAACATTCCATGAAGAATTAATGTAAATCTTGCTTAAACTGTTCAAAGAACTTGAAGAAGAAGGAATATTTACTAACTAATTCTATGAGGATGCATAATCCTACTACCAAAGGTAGATAAAGGTACCACAAGAAAAGAAATTTACAGATAAACATCCCTTATTAATATAGTTGCAAAAACCCTCAGCAAAATAATAAAAACTGAATCTAACAGAACATTAAAGGATTATCCAGAGTGACCAAGTTGTAATTATCACAGATATGTAAGGGTGGTTCAATATAAGAGAATCAACTGATGTAATACCTTACATTAATAGGATGGAAGAAAAAATACACATAATCATCTCAATTATTGCAGAAAAGTCTTTTGACAAATTCCAGCACTGCTTTTTGATTAAAAAAAAAAAAACTCTCAGAAAACTAGGAATACAAGCAAACTTCTTCAACATGATAAAGGTCATATATGAAAAACCCACAGCTAACACCATACTCAATGGCGAAAGACTGAAAGTTTTTCCTCTAAGATAAAAAAACAAGACAAGGATCCTCACTGTCACCACCGTTATTCAACATTATACTGGAAGTTCTAGCCAGAGGAATTAGACAAGAACAAAAAGAAATAAAAAATATCCTAAATAGAAAGGAAGTATTAAAACTTTCCCTATTTTCAGATAACATGATCCTATATATAAACAACTCTGAAAAATCCACAACAAAGCTAATAAAAAGAAATTTGGTAAAATGTCAGGGTACCAAATAAACATGCAAAAACCAGTAGTGTTTTTATACACAAGTAATGAACAATCTGAAGAGAAAATTAAGAAAAAATGTCATTTTTAATAGCAATTAAATGAATAAAATAGCTAGGAATATATTTAGCCAAGGATGTAAAAGATTTATACAGCGAAAACTACAAAGCATTGCTAAAGGAAATAAAAGAAGACCTAAATAAATGAAAGAGCATTCTGTTTTCATGAATTAGAAGAATAAATATTGTTAAGATGTCAGTTCAATCCTAAATTTTTTACAGATTCTACATAATCCCAATCAAAATTCCAACAGCCTTTTTGCAGAAATGGAAAAGCCAATCATCAAATTTATATGTTACAGGATAGGGATCCTGAATAGGTAATGAAACCCATCTTGAAAAAGAACAAAGTTGGAGGACTTACAGTCTCCTATATTAAAACTTATTACAAAGCTACAGTAATGAAAAGAGCATGGTACTAGTACAAGGACAGACATAAAGACCAATGGAATTGAATTGAGAATTCAGAAATAAACCCTCACATCTATGGCTATAATGGTTAGGCTAATGTGTCAACTCGGCCAGGTAATTGTGTCCAGGTGTTTGTTCCAACAAGCACTGGGCTAGTTGTAATACAAGAGCATTTATGGACTTCAATCACTAGTGAGTTTACTGCATGGATGACTGATTACATCTGCATCAATCAGGGAGATTACATCATCAATGGGTGGCGCTTTTATCCAATCAGTTCAATGACTTAAAAGGGGAAGTGATTTCAACATTCAGAGAGAATTTCCCAGCTCGTCGTTGGACAGGCAACTTCTCCCGGAAACTCATCAACGACCCTTCGTCGGACTTTCATCGGAGCCACTGGTTTACAGCCTGCCTGTGGAGCCTGGACTTGTACATCCCCACAGTTGCATGTGAGACTCTTTTAAAATCTCATATTATTGACAGATATCTCCTTTGATTCTGTTTCCCAGGAGAACCCTGACTAATACAATGGCCAATTGATTTTTTTTAAAGGAGGGACCAAGAATTGAACTCAGGACCTTGTATAAGGGAAGCAGGTGCTCAATCACTGAGCTACATCCACTCCCCTGATCAAATTATTTTTGACAAGAGTGTAAAGTCCACTCAATGGAGAAAGAATAGTATCTTCAAAAACTGGTGCTGGGAAAACTGGATAGCCATACGCAAAAAATACAGGTGTTACCCCTACCTCACACCATATACAAAAATTAACTCAAAATGGATCAAAGACCCAAATATAAGAACCAAATTATACCACTCCTAGAAGAAAACTTAGGCAGGTATCATTGCAACCTTGTGTTAGGCAATGGTTTCTTAAACGTTACATCAAAAGAATGAGCAACAAGTTTAAAATTAAATATAAATGGAACTTCATTAAAATTAAAAACTTTTGTGCATCAAAGGAACAAAAGGACATCTTGTAGAACATATGAAAATATTTGGAAACCACATATCTTAGAAGGGTTTAAATATCCAGAATATATAAAATAAATCTGACAAATCAACAATAAAAAGACAATCCAACTTAAAAATTGGGCAAAATATTTCAATAGATCTTTGTTTTAGTTTGCCAAATGGCTACCAACACAAAGTACCAGAAATGCATTTTATAAAGGGGTAAGGGTTTATAAATTGGGGTAAGAGTTTACAGTTCGAAGGCCATTAAAAGTCCAAATCAATGCACCATAAGAGGTGCTTTCTCACTGAAGTCAACTACCACGTGCTGAAGCAAGATGGCAGGTGATCTTTGCCTAGGTCTCTGCCTTCTCCTCCAGACTGTACCATCTCCCAAAGCTTAGCTATCAGCAACCAGGCATATGGCTTGTCTCTTACAAGGCTTGCTCTCTCAGACTCAGCTGCCCTGTTTTCTTCTCAAGTTCAGTTGCAAGCTATTCTGCATATGGCTCATCTCTCCCTGAGCCTCAGTTCTTTGAGCTTCTCTTTTTCACACATAGCAGGATCAAATTTGGTTGAGCTCCCTTTTCCTGAGTGTCTCCATTTATATGAGACCCAGCAAGAGGGCAGAGACTCAACCTGAGGCACACCTCACTGATGTAGTCCAATTTGAAATGGTTCCACACTCAGAGAATAAAGTTAGTTCACAAGCATTCTCTTTCTCTTTTGGGGATTCATAAAAGAATTTAAATATCTTTCTACAAAGAAGATGTACAAATGACCAATAAGTACATGAAAAGATGCTCAATATCATTAACCATAATGGAAATGCAAATCAAAATCACAATGAGATACCATTTCACATCCACTAGAATGTCTACTATTAAAAAATAGAAAATATCAAGTGTGTCAGAAGATGTGGAAAAATAGGAACATCCATTCATTGTTGTTGGTAATGTATATGGTATAGGTATTGTAGAAAACAGCTTGGCACTTTCTCAGAAAGTTCAGTATGGAATTACCACATGACCTGATTTATATTTCTAAGTAAAAATCCAACAGGACTGAAAGCAGGGTCTGAACAGATATTTCCACAATGTGTTCATAGAGGCATTATCCACAATTGCCAAAAACATTGAAATAACTCAAGTTTCCATCAACAGATGAATGGATAAACAAAATGTAATATATACATCCTATGAAATATTACTTAGTCATAAAAGAATGAAGTTTTGATACATGTGAAAACTTGGATGAACCTTGAAGACATCATTGTGAGTAAAATAAGACAGACACAAAATGAAAGATTTTATATGACATTACTGTTATGAAATAATCAGAAGAAGCAATTTCATAGAGTCAGAAACTAGAAAACAGGTAACCAGGGTCAAGGGTGGGATGGAAATAGGCAGTTAATGTTTAATTGGTACAGAATTTCTGTTTGGGGGGATGGAAAATTTTGGTGCTGGATATTGGTGATGGTAGCACAATATTGTGAATGTAATCCATACTACAGAATTCTATATTTGAATGTGGTTAAAATGGGAAAATTTTATGCTATATATAATTAATAGAATAAAAAATTTAAAAAATGACAACATAGGATTGTACAAACCAAATATTGAGCCTTAATGTAAACTATGGACTATAGCTAATAGCATAATTCTAAAAATATTGTTTCATCAGTGATAACAAAGGTACAATACTAATGCCAATTTTTAGTAACAGGAAATTGTGTGTCAAAGTGCACATATTGGATATCTGTATTTTCTGCATGATATTTATATAAACCTACAAATTTTCTAATAAAATTTCAATTAAAAATAAAATAAAACAGAACAAGTAGAGATGTGTTAGGATGATAATATGTTCAATCCATGAAGTTATGGATACATACATGTTTTATAGCCCAGCATCAGATCACCTAAATCCAAAAAAAGGTTAGAAAAAATAAAAATGTCTAAATCCACAATGATAATGGGAAATCAGTACAACTTTCTAAGAACTTTTCAAAGTGGATGAAATTAATTATTAATATATAGAGTTTAAATTAAAGTAAAAAAGCTTAAAGTCAAAGTATTACTAATAACTATAGTCTATATCTTCCTCCCCTATACATTTTTTAAAGGATTTATTTATTTATCTACATTTATCCATTTTTACTTACCCCCCCACCCCCATTTTTGCTGTTTCTGTGTCCATTCACTGGGCAACTTTCTGTGTCCATTTCCTGCCCTCTCTTCTCATCCTTCTCCTCCTGTCTTCACTGGGATTTGATCCTCGGAATCTCCGATGTGGGAGAGAGGCGACCTACCACCTGTGCCACCTTAGTTCCTGGTTTTTCGGTGCGTCTCGTCTTGGCTCTCCCTTGTGTCACTCTCCTGTTACGTCATCATCTTGCTGCATGGCTTGCTGGGCCTGACAGCGCTACTGCTCGTGGGGCCTGGCGGCGTACCCGCGCACAGGCCCTGGCGGCCCATGAGACTTCTATATTTTATGTTTTTTTATGTTTACAGGGAGATCCCAGGGATTGAACCCAGGTCCCTCCATATGGGAGACGGACATCCAACCACCCGAGCCACATCTGTCCCCCTGCTATATATCTTAAGGTTGACCAAAGATACCCAAAGTTACAGTCTTTTCCCATACAGGATGGCTATATAATAAGTCAGGCTTAGTTTATCACCTGCATTCTAAAAACCAGACCTAGGGAGAAAAACTAAGTCTGGAGACACATGCATGGTTTCTAATACAGCGAATGTTTAGCCTACCCTGATTATCACAAAATCAGGTCAGCGAGAATATTCCCTTAGTCCTTTATTTATGTCAAACAAAGGAACACGTTATTGCATAACAAAGGAACACATTTTCATATATCTTTGGGACTGACCCCAAACTAATTAGTAATGACATTTTAAGAAAAGATGGTCTGCCATGTGAAGTGTAACTATTTAAAATCCTTCAAAGGTTCTTTTTCAGTTTCAGGATACTATGTCAGCTCCTCACATGATATGCAAGATGCAGGATGGTGGGTCCTTCATACCTCAACATTTTTATCTTTCAGAGACCTGCAGTTGTTCCTGTCCCAGGAAGTAACACATTAGGGATAGAAGTTTGTAAGGTGGGTTTGTGGAAGACATGGGGGAAGATTAAGGATTGCAGTGACTTATAATGTATCCCCATCCCCCCAACCCCAGCGTGAATGCTTTCACTTTAAAAATTCACTTTTAAAGATGTGGTGGCCAAACAAAGCTATTCTGCTGAGAAGAGTCCACATGAAGGTGCCTTATCTATATCTCTTAATATACTAGTCATGCAAAATCACTTGATATTCATAGAACATGTCATGCTTTTAATTCCACCATGGCTTTGCACTTGCTTCCTGGACTACTGGGACCATCCTACCCTTACTCCTGTCTGTGCCCCACAACCTATGTATCTATATAAAAGTGCTTTGTGCAATTTCTGCCACATTTCAGCCAACAATGATACTGATAGAAATAGCTAGCATTCATTGAATATGCCAGCCATATATTAATTGCTTCTTATGGATGATCCCTTTTAATTCTCACAACTATTCTATAAAATAGATAAATTATTATCAATATTTAATCGATGGCAGGGTTAATATGGAGAAGTTAAGTAATTTGTTTAAGATCACATAGTTAGCAAATGATTTATGCAGAACTGATTCCATTTACTCAAAAGTATGCAGTAATGATTGTTTATTGCAGTACTGAAATTAGAATTGCAAATCAAAACCACAGTGAGATACCATTTCACATCCACTAGCCTGGCTAATATTCAAAAAACAGAAAATAACGAGTGTTGCCGAAGCTGTGGTCAAGAAATAGGAACAGTCATTCATTGTTGTTGGCAATGTAAATGGTACAGGCACTGAGGAAAACAGTTTGGCAGTTCCTCAGAAGGTTAAGTATAGAATTACCATAAGACCTAGCAATCCCACCTCTAGGAATAAATCCAAAAGGACTGAAAGCAAGGTCTGAATAGATAATTGCACACTGATGTTCATTGTGGCATTATTCACAATTGTCAAAAGATGGAAGCAACCCCTGTTTTCTTTAACATATGAATAGGTAAACAAAATGTAGTATATATATACAATAGATTATTTTCAACCATTAAAAGGAATGAAGCTATGATACATGTGACTACATGGATGAATCTTGAAGACATCATGGTGAGTGAAATAAGCCAGACACAAAAGGGAAAATATTATATGATCTCACTGATATGAAATATTTAAAATAAGCAATTCCTTAGAGTTAGGAAATAGAATATTGGTTGCAGGGCCCAGGGTGGGGGGTTGGGAATGGGGAGTTAATGGAATTAACCATTAAGTATAGAATTAAGTATAGAATTTCAATTTGGGATGATGGAAAACTTTTGGTAATGGATAGTGGTGATGTTAGTACAATATTGTAAATATAATTAACATCTCTGAATTAAATATATGGTTAATGTGGTTAAAAGGGGGAAATTTTAGGCTGTCTATATGTTACTAGCATAAAAACTTAAAAAATAAACATAAGACTTTACAACATCAACAGTGATCCCTAATGTAAACTATGAACCATAGTTAATATTATAATTATAATGATATTGTTTCATCATTTGTAAAAATGTTACTACACTAATGCAAAGTGTTATTAAAAGGAAACACTGTAAAGGGGATTATATGGGAACTCTGTATTTTCTGCATGATTTTTCTTTAATCTTACAATTTCTCTAATAAAAAGAAGAAAGAATGTAAGTCCGGCTCTTTTGGAAATTTGGTCACTTCCACCATTTATGAGGTCGATAAACTTTGATGGGATTTTTAACCTCTACTAGATTCAGTTTCTTCATCTGTGAAATGAGAAAATGATCATCGCCTTTATTTTGCATTAATAAAATACTCTAAGTATAGCCTCAAACATAGTTCTAACTTATAGTAGGGATTCAACAAATATCAATGGCTTTCTTCTGTTCTCCATAAATAAATTGGTATCTCCAAGGAGAGATACCAATTCCAGCTAGGGAATAAGGGATGGGTCATGGAGAAGCTGACACTTACCCTGATGCTTGGGACAGAAGTACAAATTGGGCTTGTGAAAATGTAGGGCAAACAATGTGAGCAATGGAACTCATTTAAAGCGTTGGAAGTAAAAGGCATATAAGGAACATGTCTGCATTTCAGTTTGCTAGAAGCATAATTTGCATTAAATTATCAGTAGAGAAAGTAACTAGAGAACAAAATTTTTAAGATATTGAAATTATCACTCAGGAATTTGGACCTAAAGTTAAAAAAAACCAAATAGCTGTTAAGGGTTTTTTTATGGCATGATCAGGGATATGTTTCATGTAGAAAAATCTGGGAATAATGTCTTTAGAGGGGAAAGAAATTGTGTATGGAGAAACCAAATAAGACTCTTTGGGAAGAGTCTATTTAAGAAGTAAATAAAAAGCATGATGTTGGAAAGCTGTGGTATAAATGGTGGAGCAGTGACTAGTATAGATACTATGAAGGCAGAACCAGAGAAATCTCACCTATCCACCAACAAAACAAAATGGCACATCTCTGAGTCCAAGGGATGTAACTGTGATCACTGCTTTGTAGCATTACCTAGGCAATATTTGCTGTTCATTTAGATGTATGTTGACTAATATATGAAGAATGATTTAATATTCTTTTTGCACAAGCATTATGCTGATGTGTTAACATTTTATTTATATGGATCCATCTTCCATTTTCTTCTACAAGGGCACTTTTTTAAAATCAAGATTTTAGTTCACATTTAAAGCTGCTTCAGCTTAAGATAAACATGTCTTTAGGGTTACTATTGGTTGCTCTTGTTCCAAAGTCTTTCATATTTTTTATAATTTATTAATGAAAATAAGCAAACATTTTGTCATATGAAAACTGTTATTAAGTTAAAATGAATGAGCTCCTTACGCAAAAAGATTTTGAAATTATTTTCTTTCCCTGAGAGAGGAAAAAAAAGAAAACAATGTGGTTCTTGACCATTATAAAATCAACAGGTAAATGAAAGGCCATGTTCTTTTTGAATTTGTGGGTAATAATCAGGGCTCTAGATCAGGGACAAACTTACTGCCTATGGTCCAAATTCATCTGTGCTCATTTTTGTAAATAAGAGTTTATTGGAACATGGCCATGCTCATTGTTTACTTATTGTCTATTGTCTATGGCTGCTTTCATCGTTTAGGAGCAGAATTGAGTAGTTGTGAAACCTAAAATATTTACTACCTGTAAATATTAGTCTGCAGACCCCTGTTCTAGTTTGTTCTAGTTTGCAGAACCCTGTTCTAGATCTTACAGTTATGGGGAACCAGCAAATTTCTCACTAAGGCTTTACTGAAGTTGTCCGATTGATCGACTACACTTATTTATAGAAATCTTTCAATTTGTTTGCCTTAGACCTAGTTCCTTTTAAAGGAAACACAGTACTGCCTTAAGGAGAAACAACTTTCACTACGAATACCAATGTAAATTCATCTACTTTCAAATTCCTAGAGAAAATAAGGGAGCAAAGCAATGCAACAGGAAGTGGTAGGAATCCTTTTGCTCTTTAAATCTAGAATAAATAGGGGAAAACAAGAACTGCAGGAGGACACACAGGAAAAGAGGCTTCTTTGTGCCCTGCCAGAATGGTCTCAATTTGTTCAGAATTCAGAGGTAGGCATGGTAGAGGGGGTTGATTAATGAGGTACTGTATTAATTTCCTGGCACTGCCATAACAAATTACTACAAAGTGGGTGCTTAAAAACAACAGAATTTTATTCTCCAATAGAAGTCAGAAGTCCAGACTCAAGGTGTTACCAGGATTAGTTCTTCAGGAGGCTCTGAGGGAGAATCCCTCCTTGCGCCTCTCCTAGCTTCTGGTGGGTACTGGGAATCCTTGGTGTTCCTTGGCTTGGGGCTACATAACTCCAATTTCTTTCTTCATCTTCACATGTCTTTCTTCTCTCTGTGTCTCTCCTCTGTGTTTGTGTGCCTCAGTTCTTCCTTTTCTTTCTCTTTTAAGGATACCAGTCATTGAATTTAAGGTCCATCTTAATCCAAGAGGATCTCATCTCAGGATCCTTAACTTAATTACATTTGCAAAGACTCTAATTCTAAATAAGATCATATTCACAGATACCAGTTTAGGAATTGGGCATATCTCTTTTGAGGACACAATTCAACCCACAGCAGTTACTAATGTCCTTAGAACTTACCTGGTTAGTTAAAATGGAAAGTGGATGTTTATCCCATACACCCCATGGATCCTATCTCTGCAGGGCTGATTGGCCTGGATTTTCTGGTTATAAATTTGATAAGGCTATCTATGCAAGCTATGAAGTTTCTCATAAACAGCCTTTATAAAAAACACAGCATGAGCCGAAAGTTGTCTTGAATGTATTTGATTTCAGTTTTTATATAAAAATATTATCCTAGTGCTTGGCTTAACAAATGTTAATTGTATTGATAACAATTCTTATTAGTGCTAATATTAGCATTATTACTTTCAAACATTATGTGGAAATCAGTGAGTAAATAATATTACATGGTATCTGTATAAGTTTCCTATTGATATTGTAAGAAATTACCACTGAGTTAGTAGTTTAAAACAACACAAATTTACGGTGTTACAGTTATGGAAATCAGAAGTACAAAATGGGTCTTACTGGACTAAAATAAATGAGTCAACAGGACTGTGTTCCTTTCTGGAGATTCTAGGGGAAAATCTGTTTTCTTGGCTTTTCTGGCTTCTGGAGGTTGCCTGCATTTTTTGTCTCATTGCTCTCCTACCATCTTTAAAGTCAACAATAGCCTGTTGAGTCTTTTGCAGATGGCATCGCTCTGGCTCGTTCCTGCCTCTCTCTTCCTCTTATAAGGATGCTAGCGATTATGTGGGGCCTACCCAGAAAAACAGGATAATCTCCCCATTTCAAGTTCAGCTGATTAATTCCAGCTGCAAGTTTAATTCCCCTTTGCTATGTAACCTAGTATCTTCACAAGTTTGGGGGTTAGGATGTAAGCATCTTTGGGAATCCATTATTTTGTTACCATAGTGCATATCCTGGATTTCCCAGTATATTCATCCAAGAGTTTCTCAACAGGCAAGTGGCAGAAACAGAGACTGTGGTAAACAAGTTTGCAAGTTGGGCAGAATTATTTTTGTCACAAAGTTGTAAAATACTTCTTAGATTTCTCATTTTTATTCACCATCTTTTGCCAAACATCCCCTGTACTACTCAAGCCTTGCTGAACTCTTCAGTGCCTCATATTTTCTATACTTTTTCTCACATTTATGCGTTCAAAGATGATTTCCATTTGGTGGACTCACATGCATCCCTTCAAATATTCAGTCGTTATAACTTTACATACATATTTGTTTATACATATCCTCTTAAAAACAGGAAACTCATTGGAATTTATTTGTTCATTCTCTTACTTGTTCATTCATTCATCCAACATTTTTGTCATTGGGGATTGCTTTCTGATGGACATTTCTGAACTTTGCATTATTCCTTAGCATGGACCATCCTTAACGGCTAAAAAGTTTTCCCATTATTGTCCAAAGAACACATTTTCTGTGCATTTTCTCCATCTGGAATGTCTTCCTTAAACAGACCAATTTCTACCTATTCTTCAAGATTCACATTGAGTTGCAATGCCCTCTCTGAAGCCTCCCCTATAACTGAGCTTCTCTAAGTTATCTTTCTTAGAGACCTAAATAGCCCTAACTCTCATCCACTTGATATTTATGCTTTGTTATTGCTTTGAGAAATACTTGCCATTGTTATTTTTAACTTGATGCTTAAAATTTTCTGTATTTGCAATTCCTCTCAAATAATATACAAACTTAAAGAAATTTCTGTTTGACTACCATAATACTGGACATTAAGTACTTGATTTACTTTCAGATATGTGAAAACACTTATGCTCAATTGTCTTGGACATTCGTTTTTATGGCTTGTCTCAATTACACCAAATCTCCCTTAGGGGAGATTCCATGGAACCCTTCATCTATTTTTCCCAAATCAATTGGATATTTACTTCATTTAGCAACAAATATTAATTGATTGGTAGTGTTTAATAATCACTTTCTCAAATAAAAACAATTCATATTTCTTCTAAGTTTAAGTTAAAAATAAACTGTTATGATGTTTTGGGAATGAACTTTCACTCAGAGATAATTTAGATAATTCTATGATTGATTCTATGATGAAAATTTACATTTCAATTTAAAATAATAATTCTATACCATATAATCCTCCTAATTTTTTTATTCTAATACGTTTTTATTGCTTTTTGAATTCCATTAATTATCTTGTATTTATTTATTTTTCCTGCTATGGTAAATTTTCTAGTGATGTTTTAGACATGTTATGTGTGGTGTAAACCTTCTGAATACTTATATGTTGAAATATCTTTATTTAATCCTTGACCATGAATGATAGTTTAAATTGGTATAGAGTTATGATGTTACTTTTTGTTCCAAGCAACTCAAGTATATTGCCTTATTTTCTTTTTGCATTCAATATTGTTAATAAAAGTATGCTATCAATCTGAATGTCCATTCCGTTGTAGATAATCTAACTCTCTCTCTGGTAGCTTTTAGATTTCTTTCTTTATTCTTTATGTTCAGAAATTTCACCTATGTGTGGATATTCTTTAAATCCAGGAAGATTTGTCCATAATTGCAAGATGCAGAATTATGTATTTCCTCAGATCTACGAAATTTTTGATGATTGTTTTTAAATAGTTTCTACCTTCTAGACTATTCATTCTTCACTTCTTGCCACTACTATTGATGATTGTGACTTCTAGATCTTTTCATCACATATCTTCATGTTTCTTTCATTTTCTTCATCTCTTTGATCCTTTGTCCTTGTCCTCTTTAGGCAGCATTTGGGGGAGGGAAGTTGCAGGAGAAGCTTGCTTTGAGTGACCAGCTCTCTTATATTTTCACTGGCAGTGTGTCATATTGTAATTATGTTATATATGATTTTTCATTTTCACATTTAGTTTTAATTCAATAATGTTTTTCATTTTCAATAATTCCATTTCTTATAAGAATGTGTTCATGATCCATTAATATGTTATTCTCCCTTATCTCTCTACAAACAATCATTATACTTAATTTAAATGTCTCTCTATATTGCTCAAGGAACTCTATGTCTTGATATATTTTTCCATTTCCTAGATCCCAATTATTGTATTGAGTCTCCTCAAACATTTATTTATTCTTTCTGTTTTCATTTGCTGTGGTGGAATGCTCCCATCTTTGTTCTGGACTACAGCTTCTTACAATGACTGTTGCTTCCCTCTACTGCTCTTTGTCTGTCTGTTTTTCAGAGATTTCTGATCCCTAAGATGTCATAGGGTTTTTGAGGAGTGGACTTCTTGTTTTTGAAGGTGGTTCTTGTTATGCCATTGCTATTATTTCTATGGATTTGCTCCATGAAGAGAGTACTGCATCTGCTTGGTCCTTGAGAAGGCTATTCAAATTAATTAATTGAGGACTTGTTATGGATAAGATGCTATTTTATAATCACCTAAACTACAGATAGAATAAAATGAGATACTTCCATTGAGGTGCTCCTCTGAGGGTGGGGATCGGAAAAGTATATTTATATATCTTTTCATGAAGTTATAATAAACCCATCATCAGACTATACACCAATAAAGAAATAATTCTTCCTATCGAAGTAGGATGTACTGTAGTTAAACAAATAGATGAATGGATTCTGGAGCCAGACTACCTGGGTTCAAATGCACACTTTGTTCTAAAAAAGCTCTGTGGTTTTGGCCGAGTTATTTAAGCTCCCTCTGTTCAACATTTTTTAATCTGAAAAAATGATATTAAATGCTACCTCAAAGGATTTTTGCAAGAATTGAGTTAATATTTCATAATTCTTAGAAATATAAAATACTATATAAGTGTTTTATATTGTTATCCTCAGGCACAAGATAGACCTTCTAAACTTTATACTATCAGGGTTAAGAAAATAAAAGTCATTCCACAGCTTTTCAAGGAAAACAAAAATTCGGAATTTTTCCAATTGTATTTGGGACACCAACTTCTGCAGAAACAAAATGACAAAGACTCAGTATTTAAAGTGAAAATTAAGATATTAAATTTGTAGATAAGAACACGTACAAATAGTAATGGGGCACAATGCAACTATGATTTCTAGCAAAAACAGCAGGACATCCATTGTTTTGCCATGGCTTACTTAAAATCATCTCCCGTTCAAGTAATGTTTTATCACTTTACCTTTGGAGTATTTCTTTCCTCTGTCCATAAGAACAGTGGGGCTGGCAATCACATTTCTCTGTAGCTCCTGGCCCAGATTCTGACTGAGAGATAGACATATGAACCAGGCTAATCAATCAAACTGTCCTACTTTGTCCATAGTGCCTAGCTGTGGAGTGGTCTCATGATTCAAGCAAGGCCAACTCCGGATTTCCAAATACTATGAGCCCATAAATTCCATTCTGGCCTGAACTTGCTTTTAAGTTTCATTTGGTTATTTTTGAACAATATTTTTTTAATGCAAAAGGAATTACCAAAACCAGAGGAAGGAGGAAGAAAATCTTACTAGAAAGTGAGGAACTTGATAGTTCATACTAAAACTTCATATTGCATTATTCTTAGGTGAATATGTTTTTTAAACCATTAATTATTTGATTGCTACAATATGCCAGACATTCAGTATCTTGTTCTCACAACAACCTGCAAGAAAGTTTCAAAATTCTTATTTTGCCTAGCAAGCCCCCAGAGTCTCACAGGAGTTTAAATAACTTGTCAAAGTTTGGACAACTATAGAAGAGTGGAGGAAAAATGCAAACTAATATTTTATGAATTTTCACCAGCACCACCAGACCCTGGGAAGGGAAGGAAAGAAAAGATAGTGAACAAGAACTGTAATATAAGGTAGACAATGCTTTGCTACATGTGGCATAAAAAACTAGAATAAGTAAAAAAGAGAATGAACAAAAAATTAAACCATATTTTTAAAAAATTTTATTGAAGTATATCATTCATACGTGAATATACATAAACAATAAGTGTATAGTAAAGGATGTGAACTTACAAAACAAACATGCATAACATCATACGGGGTACCACACATCACCTCACCACGAACACCTTGCATTGTTGTGAAATATTTGTTACAAATTATGAAAGAAAATCATCAAAATATTACACTAATTATAGTCTGTATCTTACATTTGGTGTATTTTCCCCCAACTCACCCTTAAACCATACTTTTTTAGAGGTACAATTGCCATGCAAATAATTTGGGGATATCACAAAACAAAAATTAAGATTGACAACACATGTTTTGCCACATATTTCTAAGATGGCAGAATTATTTTGCCTATATTAATCTAAATGATAGCAAGTATAGTATTGGCATTGCCTTTGTTGTCATCCTATTAGAAAAATTTATGATAATTATTGAATTGAAGAAAATGTTTATTGTTACCTATTCCCCTTTTTCTCTCTCTCCCTCCTTCCTTCTCTCCCTTTCTCCTTCTCCCTTTTTCCCTTTCTGTCTCCATAAATATATATTACATATACTATGTATTATATATAATATATAGACACACATATATACACATAAACATATGCAGATACATAAATGTATAGATAATATATGTCATATACTATATAGATAAATATACATAAATTTAAAGATATATATTATATCTAATCCTTACAAGAAACTTTCAATTAGAATGTATGTTTCCATTTTATAGATGAAGAAAGTGAGGATTTGAGAGATTCCTAAATATTAATGCCAGAATTGGAATGCAGGTTCTTTCTGGAGTATTACACAGCCTCTTGATTAACTTAGAAATCAAAATATGAAGAGTCAGGATATAAAAGCATTAAACAGTTTATTATAGCTTGGCCCTATAAGTTTTATAATATATAAATGAACTGATAAACTACTTAAAATAACAATTATATCTATGCCTAATAGCTTTGTCTTTTGTCAGGGCCAAATTATTTAATATTAAAATATCCAATTTCATCTATTTTTAAACAAATAATTTCAGACCTTGTTTCAGTATCTATATAAACTGGTTGATTAAGGTCCTTCTAAACAGAATCTCTGTCATCTGCATTCTGTATGCTGAGCCTTCTCCATAACTTTTCTTTTGCCTTTAAATTATTTAGGGCCATGAAACCTTGAATTCTGGTTATATTGCTACATTTTACCTGATTAAGGAGACTTAGACTCACACAGATGTTATTATACTTAGATATCCTAAAGAAAAGAAAACTAAAAAGGCAATTATTTATGTGTTTGCCAGAGGAAAACAATCCTGACTTAGTGAAAAAAAGAGTCTGACACCAAAATAGACTACAATTTTCCTCAACTTTCCTCAACCCTGAGAAGGTTTACAAGCATGATAAAGCTCAACTTCAATAAGGCATTGAAGCCTTGTCTTCTGGGAAAACTACTGACTTTAATCAGTCTTTGGTTAACTTTTAACAAAACAGAAGAAAGAAAGGAAGGATGGAAGGAAGGAAGGGAAGAAGGAAGGAAGGGAGGGAGGGAGGAAAGGGAGGGAGGGAAGGAGAGAGAAAGAGAAAGAGAGAAAGAATGAGAAAGAAGGAAGGAAAAGAAAAAGAGAGAGAGAAAGAAAGAGAGTGAGAGAGAAAGAGGAAGGAAGGAAGGGAGGAAAGGAGAGAGGAAGGGAGGGAGGGAGGGAGGAAAGGAGGGAGGAAAAGAGAGTAGGCCCAGGACTAAGGAAAGGCAACTGCTACTACAGAAATTGTTTGTATTTTAATTGTTCATATTTTCTACCTGATTTAAATAAAACCATAAGATAAAGTCTTTAGCAGAAGGTTGGACCTTGTCTTAGTTTGCCAGAGCTGCTTCAATAAATGGCACAATGGGTTGCCTTAAACAAAAACTTATTGTCTCAAGATCTGGAAGGCAAAATCCAAAACCAAGAGGTCAGTAAAGCCATGCATTCTCCCAGAGTTCGTGGTGACAATTTTCTGTTACATGGCAATCTCCCTCTCCTCTTTGGCTTCTTTTACTTCTAGCTTCTACGATTACCTCCAAAATTTCTCTCCAGCCATACAAATTAAAGTCCACCCTGATTATATTTGATCTCACCTAAATAGGATCTTCAAAACTCCTACTCACAAATGAGTCTGCACCCTGACTCACCTTAATATATTCAAAGACACTATTTACAAATGGGTTCCTGCAATGGGAACACTAGTTAAGACTTGAACATGTCTTTTGTGGAGTACGTGATTCAATCCCCAACAGCCTTCTTCATGGGTAAAAATTCTCAGCGCTTGTGAGTATTTTGAAGATTGAGTTATAACATCAATGAAATACTAAATACTGAATGAACTTGTAATACTTGACAAATTCAGTAAACGTTTAGGCCACATCTTTTTTTAGGATAGCTACAATGAGGTTGTTACTAATTAGCTGATTCTACCACGAAAGAAAGTGTGGAAAATGAGCTAGAATAATGTAAACCAAGGAAAGTTGATGTTACAATTCAGTAGGGAAAAATTTCCCTTTTTTTATTTAGGTGAAAATTCACAAGTTTTTTCCCCAATTCCTACTTTCTGAGTATAAGATAACATCATTGTGGATGGAAAAGTTCAAGTTCAGTTCTACATTGACTGATGGTGACTCTACATGTTGATTCCTACAAGAAGAGAAAATGTCCTTGGAAATTTTAATATAGAATGCTGCTTTTTTTCACTTTAAGTATATTTACTATGAATCCTTGGCCTGGTTGCAATGGTATTACTATGATCCAAGAGGTCAATTGTGCATGGTTTTTAGTATTTTACATCAATTAAGTTTTTGCTAGTGTGAGAGCATACAATAACAATGACTGAGTCTAAAATTATTTGTATATTAAATCCAGTATCTCTTAGACTTGATATTAGATCACTGATATGAACATGAATACCTAACAATTATTAGTGCTTAACATGTCAAAGTACTCCTATGATCAATACTAAAAAGTACTGGTTTCTGAATTAAAACATGTAGTATTAAAAAACAAACAAACAAACAAACAAACACACAAACAAATAGTTGGAGCCATTTTACAATAGGTTTACTTCTTGCCTTGTAAGTCCATATTAAGAGGAGTATTACAATCATTTGATGTATGAAGAAACCGAGGATCAGAAGCTTGTGTAGTTATTTTTTATTTCCTAATTTAGAAACATTTACTTCCAAGCCCAATGACTGAGACTTTTCACATCTTTCTCTTGCTGCAATGATCTTGAGTTTCAGGCTTCTCTAGAAAAAGAAGAGTATCTTCATTTTACTTGTTATTTCCTCACAATAATTAGAACTAGTGACAGAGAACACTTAAAATACTCCCATTTGTGATATCAGTCCTGTTTTGGTTCTATACCAGTTTTCTGATTTGAATTAATTCCTTTTTCTTCTCCATCTAACCCTGCTTCCCCATCTGTGAGTCCTCTCTTACTAAATTATAGCACAAACTATTTGCCTAAGCCACATAACTAGGTGCCATTCTTTATTCATGCCCTTCCACATTCTCATCCAACTATCACTGAGTTCTCTTGTTTCTGCCTCTTATATATTTATTCAAGTTATCTACAAATAATAAAATGCCAGGTTGGCACCAGATTTCTCTGATGGAAAGTTAGAATACGGTGAAATAGCACCAACAGATTTCTGAAAAAAGGACTGTGCTCCATGATATTATTCACCAAAATGATTGAAAGAATTCAAGAAAATTATTGCCCACTTATCTAATTGAAGGCAAATACTTGACAAAATATTATAATCCAAAACTAATTAGCCAGAACAGAGGATTTAAGATGGAGAAAGGTCAGGAGAAACAGTAGAAAACTTACCAGAACTTAGGCTCCATGAGGGCAAACATGTTTCTTTTGGATTCCAGTGCCTAGAACAGTCACATGTAATGGGCATCCTATGATTATTTGATAGATGGATAGATAATTAATTCTGTGTATCTCATTCATTCTATATAATATATAATTAAATATAAATGGATAATGCTAGATTCATTGCTAACATGATATGTAACATGAATGCTACATGGCGATCACTGCTAAGGAGGAGAAAAAATACAAGGATATCTTATACGTAAGAATTGAGCAAGGAGAGATTAGCAAATGTGTTCCTAAATTCTACCTAGTGGGTGAGGAAAAAAAAAGAAAGTGTGAAATGGAGATTATTCTAAAGATTTAACCTTATTAAGATGGGGGAAAACAGTAAGAGAACTTAATATTAGGTGAAACAAAAAAATTGGTATCTTATTTTGATATGAAATAGAGTAAGATATATTTGATTATGAGCCCTAAGAAAGGGGAAGTAAATGAACTCCTAAATTAACAATGGAAAAATTGAATAATTGAACAAGTAATAATATAAAAACATTAAACATGATAACAGAATAGAAACCTTAAATCAAATAGAGTTTTCTTTACACTAAATGTAAATGAATTCTGCCATGGTCAGAATGGATTAAAAAAATAACAGTTCTTTGAGCTATTTAAAGAAACATTAAAAATAATGTGTTTTTAAAACTGAAAATAAAGGAGTGGTCAAAGAGAAACTAGGAATTGCATTTAAAGTAGAAGTAGCAGTAGACATATTAATACCAAAAAAGTAGAAATTAATTTGGATATATTATATAATGAAATACATAATTATATGTGGAAGATATCACAGTAAAAACATAATATAAAAATTACTGCTAAATGTAAAAAGCAAAAGCTATTTGAAGTGCACAAAAACATGAAAAATACACAATTATATAGGAAGACTTCAATTCTCCAAATATGACACATCTTAAAGCTGAAATACAAGTAAGAATATAAGAAAGTGAAGAATCAACACATTTGTATGTGTATAAAATGTTGCATCTTTCAAAAATAAATATACATATTTTTCTTAGACCATGGGACATTTACACAAAATTCAATGAGTTACTTGGCCCTAAGGAAAACATTAATGGATATTAAAGAGTAGAGTTTTGCAACCTGCATTTTCTGATTATAATCTAATATCATTAGAAATATATAATATAGGAGTGAAAAAATACATTACATGTTGAAAGTAAGAAACGCAACACTAAACAAACCTTGAATCAATTAGGACATTAAAAGAGAAGATCATATGCAATATAGAAAACAATTAAAATGGAAATAATTTATGATAAAACCTAGTGCTTCTGGACAACTCGGTACTCAGAAGCAGCACATGTGTAACATTAAATGCATTCGTTATGATATAAGATTTTTTTTAATGTACCAAATAATTAACCTAAAAACTTCAAAATAAGAAAAGTAAAGTAGTACAAAAGACTAATTACAAAATGAAAATCTCAAGTTAATGAATTAGTAATGCACACAAAAAATAGAACAAATAAATAAATGCAAAAGTGGTTTCTTTGAGGCAGTCAGTAAAATTAATCCCTTTCAAGCTTGGCTAAGGAAAATGGAGAAAACAAAACTAAATAAAGCAAAAAATATATATAAAATTAACATAAAGGAAGAAGATGAAGCTACAGCCACAAGAAAGCTTACAAGAATTAAGAGAACATTACATGCAATTTTATAGCAACAATTTGAAAATCTTTGGAGAATTTTCATAAGATTTTTCTACAAAATGGAGATTACTAAAATTGATTCAAAACGACATGGAACCATAAACAGTTCAATAATCATAGAAGAGATCAGAAAACTAATTAAAACTCTATAATCAAAAGGACAACAGGATTAGACAAAGGTCACCACTTACATTTATCTAGCATTTTTAAATTTTAATATTATTTAAAGAATTTCAGATCACAGGAAATGATGGGAAGGTCTTCAGTTTATCACAATGCTACAATAATTTCCTCACTAAACCCCAATAAAAATAACATAAATATAGGAAACTATAGAGCAATTTCATTTATGATCATAGAATCAAAAGCTTTAAAATAACTCATTATGATAGTAAATTATTATTACCTGCTAATTCCTTCTCCCAACTTTATTGCCATCTACTGGAAATTGCCATGATAAAAATACAAAATTAATATATCTAGTTTGTGAATGGTGCCCCTAGGGTTATGTGGAACAAAACCTGCACATCTTAGACAACAAACCTCCCTATCAACATTTTATTCAAAACCTGTTCCAAATGGATGAAGGAAATAAATGCTAAAATTAAACAGTAAAATTGAACAGTAAAATTAAACAGTAAAACTTAAACAGAATACGCAGAGTTCTTAGAAATTTAAAAGAATAAATAACCAACTCAAAGTAAAAATTGGCAATGAATATGTATATAAAATTCATGGAAGATTAAATCCAAAAACTAAAACAAGTTAAAAAAATAAACATGAATAGTTGTTGTAATTTGGATTTTGGAATTGATAAGAACAAAAGTAAAGTAATTATAGGATATCATTCTGTAATCATTAAATTAGCAACTATTAGGTAGAGATCAACACAATATAATAATATATAGTTAAAATATATGATATATAAATATAATACAATATAAACTGTTTCTGAGGTGAGAAGGGGTTGTGGCAAAGTTTAGTTTCATATATTACTGATGGAAATATAAAGTGTTACACTCTTTTCAAGAAAGCAGTCTAGCAACAATACACAGAACTTTCAACCCAGTAACCCCATTTCTAGGAATTAATCACATGGCAACAAAAGTACCAATAAGTAAAAACCAATGCATAAATGTTCTTACATTGTTTTTACTGGAAACAGACTAGAAAAAAAGTGAATATACATAAATATAAAAATGGATAATAAATTAAGGCATGGCCGCTCCATGAAACATTTTACATTTATTAAAAAGAATAAATTAGAGCTATACAAATTTCTACAGTGCATTGCCAGGAGAAGACAAGATAAATAATGGTGTATAAAATAATTCTATTTTAATAACAATGCCCAATACTTTCTTTATATATGCTAATATGCATGTATGAACTTGAAGGGAAAATATGGAAAAAGAAAAATTGTTCACAAACATGAGTTATCTGCTTGTGTTGGAGTGGGGAGTGGCCTGATGTAGGAAGTCATAGGAAGAGAAGGAAGAGGAAGAAAATAAAGAGGAGTAAAACATAAATAAATAAATTCCAATGCTCTAAATAATTAAACACATATTTCTTGCAAACAGCAAGGTCCTTTCAGAACATTTCCTGAAATACTATTTAGCTTTATCCAATTATCTAATCACATATATTCCTGTGGGATAAATTTATATCTACTTGGCATATATTAATTGTTTTGCTAAATCAAACTAAACTCTGGGTTTAGGGCCTGGAACTTTTTAAATTAAAATCCATGGATATTCAATCAAATATTGGAAATAAATCTTCACATGAATGATATTTTAGAATGTTGATGTAAGAAAAATATTATACAGCATGATGACCAAAGAAACTCTGTTAGAGTTTTCTTTTTACACAGACATTCTTACCCAATGAACTTTATATTTCATCTGGAAAATGAACTGATTTACAGGTATTCCTTGCATTTTTGGTTGATAAAAACAGCTTTTGAAATTGTAGTTTGGAACTCTTTTATTCTAATTAGGGTATTAAAATATTTTGAATAAAACTCAGGATTAAAAAATTCCTTTCTTTTAAGGTAGAATCTGCAGAAGGCAGTGCACTGAAAAGAATCATTTTTTTTTCTCCACAGAAGACCTCTTGTGTCACATCTGATCACATCAGCAAGTGAGTCATGATGGAAATGAAAAAAAGAAAAGACTACGATGCTATAGAGATACTAAAATATCTCAAATATTTTCCTGGTAACAGTCAGTATAGAGTATAAATGTTTCTTAGTATGTTCCCTAGAATGGATTAATTCTAAAACTCTATTCGTATCTCATATCTCAATAAGAAAGAGGTTCTTCTCTTGGCAATTCCTGGTAGGGATTCCTTGGCTACCATTCAAGATTAGAGCCAAGCTGCAAAGACACCCCATTGAGAGAAAAAGGCATGTACCTCTCGTCTTAGCTCATCAATAAATTAGCAGAGGGACTATTTCCTTTCTGCCACTTGGGAGCTGCATAGGAAATCGGCTTCTACTTATTACTTGTTCATGGTCAGGCCTAGACCTATTGGGGAGCAGGGGTGGCCAGGCACAATGACTCATTCAGGCTGTGAACAAGGAAGGAAATGCGGGGATGGCCAAAAACTATGTGGAGTTCCATTCAGAGCGCCACACATTTCCCTGAAACTTGCTTAGGAAAACATTCTAATGCTGTTTTTAGTGTGTTCTATTTGTCATTCTGAAACACAACACATTAACTGCTTTGAACTCCTGGGCACTAAAAATATTTAAGTTACATAAGCAGATTGAGTGAGGGACTAAATGGAGCTTTTAACTCAACACACTCAAAAGCATCTCCTTATTGCCCTAACGAATAGTGAAGCTCTTGTAAGTGACTGTGGAAAGCCCTCCAGCCAGCCAGCCCATGTTGGACAGTGCAAAGGAGCAGCAAAACCAAGATAAACAGCCATGCATATTTTCTACTGCTGGAATGAAAAGCAATGTTTTGTAAAAATATATACTCTTTCCTATTACCAGCACAATTCTTGCATGACTTTTATGTTCAAATGTTGACTTACTTAGACTCCAAAATGTTTGAGACTGCAAGGAAAACAGAGTGAAGAGCTGTTGCTTTTGTGTCCCATTTTGTCCTGTACATATTTGAATAGCAGATGCTGTGTAAATATATAAAAGCAAGCTATCCAATTTACTGAGGTCCTTTTACTCCCCCTTCATCTTGGCTTGTTTTTACATTTCTGGAGCTTTGATTCATACTCTTGATTCTTTTGGGGTGGACATCTCCTTACCTTTGGTCCCCCTATGTAAGGGCATCATCTGCCTACTTTTAGGGCTATACAGTTGCCAGTAAATCTGGGGATTTTTTTAGATGGATTTTAAGCATGCCATTATATGGGGACTATATTATAAAAGGATGATGAGAATCTTTTAGGGGCTCTTGTTGCTCAACAAGCTTTATTATGCATTTAAAAGTAATGTTGACTAATATGGAGGAAATGCAGAATAAATGGCATCATAGATATTCATAATATGGTTCTTTTTCTAGCATTATTGAAAATAAATATAACACCCCCAACAGACACACATACGTACACACCAATAAAAGAAAGAGCAGTAACCTTAATAGCTCTTTCTTGCAGTACCTCCTGAAGAACTTCACAGAATAAAGGGTTGGTGGGTGGGGGAGGGACTTGGTGGTAATATTATAAGACTCATAAAAAGTAAAGAAGAGGAGTAGATGTGGCTCAAGCAGTTGAGCACCCACCTCCCACATAGGAGGTCCCGGGTTCAGTTCCAGGTGCCTGCTAAAGAAAAACAAACAACAAGCAAAAACAACAAGCAGACAATGGGCAAAAAACAGTAAGCAGACAATGAGCAAAAACAAAAATGAGCAGAGAGCAGATGTGGCTCAAGCAGTTGAGTGCCCGCTTCCCTCATGGGAGGTCCCAGGTTTGGTTCCCAGTGCCTCCTGAAGAAAACAAGCATACAATGAGGAAAAAACAAAATGCGCAAAAAACAAGCAAAACAATGAGCTAACAATCAGCAAACAGACAAGGGAGCCAGCTCAGGGGGGAGCTGATGTGGAAAAAAGAAAAAAAAAGTCAAAAAGAAAAGAAGCCCATTTTAAATTAAACTATATTTCTTGGTTTTTGATTTGGTATTTTGGATCAAATGTGTACAGATTTCAAAAGGAAGCTATGACTGAAATTTGCTTTAAATCACATTTACATCTAATTAAATAGGGCAAATATCTGTTACCTTGCTCTAAATATAAACACAACTTTACTTCATACTAGTTTTAGTAAGAAAGACCTCAAAATATTTTTAACCTAGGGAGAAAAAAAAAACAACTCAAGCTCAGACAGGCAAATTAACTTGCACAGCTATAAAAAACACAATTCTCTAACAGATATTCTTAGAAGGAAATATTTTCTAAAGCCTTCATACTGAATAGTAGTAAAAGAGATGGTATTAATTAATGGCAAACATAGATGTGAAATAAAATGAAGTGGGGTACAGGATAGGAAACTATTTGAACTATTTTAACACTTGAAACTGTCAGACAATTTATTCTCTTGGTTGGAAAGGTCTTACCAACTAACTATAAAAACATCTAGGAACTGGTGCTGTAGCAACTAGTGCTGAGTCAAACAGCAGTGTGAGCACAGGTATTTTTCAGGTTATTGCACTAGCAGATGAAAGGAACAAATTAATTTCTGTTCTTTTAACTCTAATCCCATAGGTAGAAGACATAATTAAGAAATCAATGAAAAAGAAAAATCAGGAAGAACTTCATTTTGGAAGAAAAAATAGACTCTCCTCTGCATGTCACAACCCCAAAGGAAGACTATATACCCCATTATGATGTGTATACCCCTTTCACATCAGCATTAATTTCAGGAAGATTTTGCTTTAGTTTGCAATCCTTCAGGTTTTAAAAGTGGAGTTAATATCAAAAGTATCCTACTCCACGTGAACATTTTAACAATAAATGAGATGTGTAACTTCTTTGGGATCTTAGGAAAAAAGGAGCTAGAGTGATTTTTTAAATCAATAATGATGCTTTATAATATTAAGTAATTCACAGGATTTGTTATTATTTGGCTAATAAAATATATTTACATTTGACTTCTAATCCAGTTTTCATCATATATATAACTATTCCTTCTTAGAAGACAGGACATCAAGCATATTATAAAGTAATAAATGACCTAAAGCCTAAGACACACTTTCTGAACTCAAACTTGTTACTATTTCTTAACTGATTTATCATTAAATTAGCTCATCACACCCACCAAAGTCAGTTTGAAGAAAGCATTAAAAAAATTGCCTCACAAGGAAACCTTATTTCTAATGAAAAGGTTTAGATTTTCTAATGAAAAGGTTTAGATTTTCTAATTCCTTTAATACCATAACCAAAGAGAAGTCATTTTACATTATTGGGCATAGGATGCAACACGAGTCAATGCTACTTCCTCATAAAAACCAGCAAGTGTTTACACAAACTCTTCATAAAATTCATTAATGAATCTTGCGGTGTTTTCGGTAGACATGGATGTTTTTTTTTTTTCCCCCCATGTCCAGTGATGAGAGTAGAGACTCAAAGCAGGAAAGAAAGCCCACATTTTGAAAACCAAAAGTATTATTTTAGTTTTTTTTCCTCCCCTCTGGGTAATCTGGAATTATTACTGTCAGTTATTGACTACCTTTGTGGTGAATGTTGGTATTTATTCTGTGTGTAGAAAGTGAAGCATCTAATGTGCTTAGTGTTTCTTTGCATGTCTGTAACTCCAAAATACAGATTTCTCACAGAACAGTAATTATACACATACTATTCAATAGGGCATTGCAGCAAGAATTGTTAACAAGGTATTTAAATAACAAATATTTTATATCTCTTATTCTTTTCTCCTATATTACAAACTAAATGAATTATAAAGAATTATGTTCATTATCATCCTCTTGTTAATAATTAGTGCCTTTTATTATAAATATGTTTTATACTGTCTCACAGAGTCGAAACTATGAAGTAGTTCCACCCCTTGTGCTACTTTTTGATTATTTTTTTCACTTCAAGCTGATTTAGAGAAAAATGAATTACTGAATCAAGTAACTTTATACAGGTTACTGAAGCACCTTATCTTTCTTGTCTCCTCTCCTCTGTTCTCCCACCATCAGGGAACAGGAATGTAGGCTATGCCATCATTGTCCCTGTTCTAAAGACCTCGGGAAAGCAACCAGATAAGTGTGAACCATGGCCAACTTCTCTCTTTTTTCTTTTGGTAAACAGTGTGGTTCACAAGTCTTCAACTCCACT